>PVKE010000245.1:132274-173372 GCA_004027555.1 Craseonycteris thonglongyai | reverse complement strand
CATTATGGACACACTCAATAGTTTGGTGTTTACCTGGAGAGGAGGGAGGAGGGGGGAGGGAGAGTTGTGGGGGGAGGAGGGAGTGGGCACCAGATATATGGTGGGAGGGGGAGCTGATTCTGGGAGGTGGGCACATAATGCGATGCATGGGTGATGTGATGTGGACTTGTACATCGGGAAACTATCTAGTAATCGTTACCAACCAATGTCACCCCATTAAATTTTACAATAAAATATAATAATATTAAAAAAAAAACCATTTAAAAGGGAAGTGTTTCATCAAAAAAGGAAACATATGTAACCACATGGAATGGGGAAAGAAATGGCAATTACTAGAGCTGTTGTTCAGAGGTTGACCGTGAACCAAACCAATAATATTATTAATGAGAATGGCAAACACATCCCGTGCTTATCAATGCACCAGGCACCCACCCCGGCTTCTTCTGTGTAGCACTTCATTTAAGCCTGAAATAGTCTCAGCAGTGTGGCTGTGATCTCATTTACAAAGGAGGAAATTTAGGCTGGGAGGTCAAGTGACAGGCAGTCTCCAGCTTGCTTTGCTCCCCCTTCTCACAATGTCCTAGGAGCCCCCTCATTAGGCTGAGCAAAGAAGGGAGGCTGGCCCCCTTCTTCACTTTGTTTTTCTCCCTAGCACATACCACTTTGCTATGGTGCATGCTTTTCTTAATCTTGTTCTGTTTTCCCCATTTGTGTGTCAGCTCCCCGCTCACTGGAGGTTGTGGTGGTACTGATTACAGCTGTCTCCCGTGCCTGACATGCAGTAGCTACTGAATGAGTAAATGGATGAATGAATGAATTCAGAGGAGGAACCTTAGGAGGGTTGGGAGCAGGGACAATTGGGGACAGGACAGGATGGGGCAGGAGGCCAGGGTCTGGGGGTGGCAGCTGGGATACAAGGGAGTGGGTGGCTTGGGGCGTTCTGAGGATGAGGGACAGGAGCAGAACTTCAGCCAGGTGAACCCTGGAAGGATGGAGGTGCTAGCAGCTGAGATGGAAAAGGGGGTGAGCAGGATGGAAGGTTGTAGATTGTCGTTCAAGGTCCAGGGTCAGCTTACCGGGCTCAGATTCCTGTGTGGCTGAGGCTGGAAGGGACAGCAAGGAGAGGTCACAGGACTGGGGCTCGGGGGCACAGCAGGGGGCCAAAATGTAATAGGCAGAACACACATGCGTCCCTCTCCTCTCCAGCTATGGGGTCAGCCTGACCGAGACCTTGGAAATAGAAGCTCCAGGCTCCAAGGCCCAGGCTCTCCCCCTCCTCCCCCTCCTCCCCCCTCCTCCCCACTCCCTCCTCCTCCCTTCTTCCTTATTTACACTCCTCTGGCCCCTCTCCTGCCCTCCCAGGACTTGATTTATGCCCCAGGACCCGCACTGAGTTTTCCAGAACTTCCTTGCATCCCCCGGTTTACTCCCCGCTGTCTAGGGAAAAGGCCCAGAGCCCTGAGTTCACACACAACAGGAGGGTCACAATCCGGGGGGCAGGACCCCTGCCTTCCAAGTCCTATTATACACCATTTAAATCTCACAACAACCCTACAGCTAGGAACTATTACCCTCATCTTACGGGGTGGGGGGACTGAGGTCCAGAGCAGCCATACGAAACGGTGGGAGCCTAACCTGCGTCTGTTCCACACCAGGGTCCGGGCTATGGGCCGCCACCAAGCAGAGACAGGCCAGGGCTCTGCTGCCACCTGGTGGACATTTGTGGCAGCGCCGTTCAGATGGAGTCTCCTTGCATCTGGCCTTCCGTGCAGGGAGGGGTCCAGAGCAAGACCATAGATAAAGGTGATTCTGTAATTATAAACAACAGCATAAATGCATTGCTTCTCCTTTTGTCTTTTAACTGATTTAACAAGCAGTTGTATAAAAACATATGTTAATTGTATTCTGGGGCCTAGAACATATACAAACAATATATTTGACAATAACAGCACAAAGGTGGGGAGAGCAAAGCTGTATTGGAATAAAGAAATGACACAAGGCAGTAGCTCTAATCCACAACAACTACTGAAAAGAACCAGAAATGTGAAAGGAGAAAATCAGTATAACAAGCTTATAAACATATACTTCCCCTCCTTTATTTTCTGGTTCTACAACAGACATACAATTACATGGAGTAATAATTATAACACTATATTACTGGGTTTGTAACACAGGTAAATGTAGTATGTATAACAATAATTTCACAAAAGGGGGCAGGAAGTTAGCTATATAAGTGTCACATTTCTATATGTCATTAAAATGGTAGCATTGTAAATCTTAGAAGTAGATTCTAAGTTAAGATGTATATACATATATTCAGCCCTAGAGGAACCACTGAGGAAATAACTCCAAAAATATAGTGAAAAAATTGGTAAAAGGGGGATGTCGGGATAGGTCAGCAGGTTGTGCTTGCCTTGCAACTGTGAGGTCTGCAGATCAAGTCCAGCCCCGGCCCGTGCAAACCCATGTGCTGGATTGGAGCACAACTGGTAACCACCAAGATGGCGGCAAAAGTTCTTGCCTGTCATGCAGGAAGACCCCGGTTTGGTTCCTGCCCCGGGTGGCACCACATCTACATGTGTGGAATGAAATCATATCACAACTAGTGATGTACAACTATGGAGATGGCTCTGGGCCATCCCCCCTTCTCTTTCTTTCTTACCTTCTCTCAAACAATAAAATAAATTTTTTTTTAATTAGTAAAGGGATTAAAACATTACACTAGAAAACAGTCACTTTATGCAGTAGGAAGCCATAAAGGAAAAATAGAGAAATGGCAACAAAGAAGACATGAGACACATAGATGAACAAAAGTAAAATGGCAGATGTCATGCTAAAAATGACAATGCTCCCCAAATTAATCTACGGATTCAACACAGTTCCTATCAAAATCCTAGCTGGCTTCTTTGCAGAGATTGACAAGCTGATATATGAAAATTCAAGGGACCCATAATAGCCTTTTTGATCAAAATTGGAGAATTCACACTTCCAATTCAGAACTGAACACAAAGCTACAGCATCTGAAACAGAATGGTACTGGCATAGTGAGAGACATGCAGATCAATGGAATAGAATTAAGAATCCAGAAATAATAAACACGTTTATTTTCAACAAGACAATTCAAAGGGGAAATATAACCTTTCAACAAATGGTGCTGCAACAACTATACATCCACTCGTGAAAGAATGGTCAGATCAGTGTCTCATACTGTATACAAATTAATTCAAAATGGATCAAAGACCTAAATATAAGAGCTAAAACTATAAAATTCTTAAGAAAACTATCAGGGAAGCCAGGATGGCTCAGCAGGTTAAGCGCTCTCTTTGCAGCCCCAGGGACCGTGGATCGAAAGCTGGCCCCAGGCTGTGCCAATTCATATGCCGAACTGGGGTGTGCTTCCCATGCGGGAGGCCCCCAGTTTGGTTCTTACCCCCCAGTTGGGCCCCTGGTTTGAGGGGATGTGCCTCCCATGCAGGAGGCCCCTAGCCCAGTTCCCACCCTATGCGGCCCCCACCCACCTGTGTGGAATGAAACCATGTTGAAAAATGGATGATGTACAACTATGGAGACTGCTCTAGGCCCTCCCCCTTCTCTCTGTCTCTGTCAAAAACAATAAAATAAATCGTTAAAAAAAAAGAAAACTATCATAGACATAAATTTCATAACCTTGGATTAGACAATAATTTCTTAGATGTGACGTCAAAAGTACAGGCAATAATAGAAAAAAGATAAATTGGACTTCATCAAAATTAAAAAGCGTTTGTGCTTCAAGGGACTCCATCAAGTAAGTGAAAAGATAACTCACAGAATGAAAAAGAGTTTACAAATCATATACCTGATAAGGAATTATATATCTATAGGATTTATAAAGATCTCTTAAAACTCAATTAAAAAAAAAACCCCTCAATTTAAAAATGAGCAGGGGGCAAAGCTGGGATGGCTCAGCGGGTTAAGCGCTCACTTTGCAGCCCCGGAGACCAGGGATCAAATCCTGGCTCCGGCCCAGGTGGACCTGTATGCTGAGCTGGGGTGTGCCCCCAGTTTGGTTCTTACCGGGGCCTGTGCAGAAGGCTCCCGGCCCAGTTCCTGCCCTACGCAGCCCCGCGCCCACCTGTGGAATGAAACTATATGGAAAACTACGGTAATGCTATCAACTATGGAGACTACTCTGGGCCCTCTCCCTTCTCTCTGTGCCTGTCTCTCTTTCTGTCAATAAATAAATAAATAAATAAATAAATCTTTAAAAATAAACAGGGGAAGCCGGGATGGCTCAGCAGGTTAAGTGCTCGCTATTAGCCCTGGGGACTGAGGATCAAGTCCTGGCCCCGGCCCATGCGGACCCATACGCTGAACAGCGGTGTGCTTCCCATGCAGGAGGCCCCCAGTTCGGTTCTCGCCCCCTGGTTCGGCCCCTGGCTCAAGGGGGTGTGCCTCCCGTGTGGAAGGCCCCCAGCCCAGTTCCCACTCTGTGCAGCCCCCGCCGACATGTATGGAATGAAACCATGTCGAAAACTCATGAAGTTCAACTATGGAGACTGCTCTGGACCCTCCCCCTTCTCTCTGTCGCTCTCTGTCTCTGCAAAAAACAATGAAATAAATCTTTAAAAATGAGCAAAGAATCTGAACAGACATTTCTCCAAAGAAGATAGACCATGGGTGCCAAAAAAATGTATACACATTTGAAGCAATGTTTTCTATGTATTACTTTTCGAAATGAAATTTACAGTAACAATGTGTAGCATGATGTTTGCTCAAAACATGATGTTAATCAAATGAACGCTAGTGTCACCGTGCAACCAGCAGGGCAGTAAAAAAAAATGGAGGAAGCACAGTTGTTGTTAGGAGTGCAAGGCCATTTTGAAGTGGTATTCAAAATTCGAGAATGTCGTGGAAGTACAATGACAATGAAGACGTGAGTGTGCCACAGAGCCTCCAACATGCCTAACAACTGCACACTTTTGTGGTAAGTTTGAGACACATGGTAAATTGAAACGGCACGCTCAGAGATACAAGTGGTCATTTTGGTCAGTGTTGCTCAAGCAATAGTTAGCTGTATTCAGAAGTGTGTGCACACTGATGCAAACCACGTTGAGCACCTCTTGTTAAAAGATTTATTTATTATTTGTTTGTTTTGTTTATTGTTAAATTTATTGGGGTGACATTGGCTGGGTAACAATTAGTTTCCAGATGTACAAATCATCATAGGTGATGTACATTACATCACCTATGTATTACATTATGTGCTCACCACCCAAGATTTATTGTTTTTGACAGAGAGAGACAGAGAGAAGTTTGGGCAGAGTAATCTCCATAGTTGTGTGTCATTAGTTTTCTACAGTTTCAGGATACAACATGAATGAACCTTGAAAACGTTATGCTAAGCAAAAGAAGCCAATTACAAAAGACCTTATTTTGTACAATTTTAATATTATAAAATGTCTAAAATAGGCAAGTCCATAGAGGCAGAAAGTAGATTCCTAGTTGCCTAGGGCTGGGGGTGGGGAGGAACTGGGAAGTGACTGTGAATGGTGAGGGTCTTCTTTTTGGGGTGGTGGAAATATTTTAAATGTTATGGTGATGGTTGCACAACTGTTCATATAAGTATATGAATGTGTGTCTGAATAAATGGTAGTAAAAACCATTGAATTGTACAATTTAAATGGGTGAATTGGGGGAAGCTGGGATGGCTCAGTGGGTTAAGCGCTCACTTTATCGCCCTGGGGACCGTAGATCGAATCCTGGCCAGGCCTGTGAGGACCCATATGCTGAACTGGGGAGTGCCCCCAGTTCAGTTCTCACTGGGGTGAGACACAGGCCCAGTTCCTGCCCTGTGCAGCCCTGTGCCCACTTGTGGAATGAAACTATGTGCAAAAACTGATGATGTGGAACTATGGAGACTGTTCTGGGCCCTCCCCCTTCTCTCTGTCTCTTTGTCTCTGTATCTCTCTCTGCCCAAAACAATAAAAATAAAATTTTAAATGGGTGAATTGTATGGTATGTAAACTATATCTCAATAAAGTCATATTAAAAAAAGAAAAATACTAACTGGCCTCAGCTGTCACATCCTCCAAGAGCCCTCCTCCCTCACCCCCATATAAACCCTCCAAATTATCCTGTTTTTCTTCACAGCCTGACATGGTGAGTTGTTTGTGGTTCTATCTTCTGTCTCCCCTCTAGGAGAGCTTCTTTTTGCCCCAGCCCCTCAAAAGCCAGGGATGCACCTAGATCAGATCTAAGCCACCACCCCCCCCACCCCCACACACGCCCCATCCGGTGCTTCCCTAAGATCTGTACTGGAGGCAAGCAGATGGGGTTTGAATCTCTGCTACTATGAAACACAAGTCAGATCTCCATTATAATAACTAGCATTCCAGTACTTAATGAATGTTAGCACTTGTTAATTGCTCTGTGCTTGTCGTTTTACATGGGTTATCTAATGTCACATTTCTAGGAGAAAAACAGTAGTATTATTCCCATTTTACAGATGAGAACTCTCAAGTTCGTGACAGACCGCCATAACATACCTCCAGAAAAAAGCAGGCGATCAAATCATAAACTCCACGCCCACTCAAGGTCGGGTACTGTATGTACATAATAGGCTGACCAAAGGTCCATCTGAAACGCAACAGAAAACAACGGTACTGCGTTTCAAATGGGACCTATGGTCAGCCTACTGACACCGTGAATTTAGCCCAGAGAGACTTTACGTACGGTTTGAAACGAGACAGTGCCGTTTTCTGTCCTGTTTAAAAAGGAACATTTGGTCAACCTCCTACAAGGGCCCCCAACCCCGGGGCCACTGCCGGGTGTTCACACAGCAGGAGGTGAGCGGCTGGGAGCAGCTTCAGTTACAGGACAACCTAAGCTCCGCCTCCTGTCAGATCATCGGGGCGTTAGAATCTCCTAAGAACAGAAGCCTATAGCAACCTTAGAACTTTGCATGCGAGGGATGTAGGTTGCGCGCCTCATGAGAATCGAATGCCTGAAGATGTGAGGTGGAGCTGAGGTGCTGATGCGAGTGTGTTGGGGAGCCACGGCAAATACAGATTCACATTAGCAGAGAGATTTGACTGCACAGAGACCATCATAAATCAACTGCTTGCACTCTTATCAAAACCCAAACTCCGGGATCCCACTGATTCTACACATGGTGAGTTGTATTATTTCATTACAAATTACAATGTAATAATAGAAATAAAGCGCACAATAAATGTAATGCCCTTGAATCATCCCAAGACCATCTTCTCCACGCCCCCCCCCCGCCCCCTCCCCACAGCCGACCGTGGAAAATTGTCTTCCACAAAACCGGTCCTTGGTGCCAAAAAGATTGGGGCCCGCTGGCCTAATACATAAACATCCTGGGGAAGAGGAATTCTCCAAGCCGCCACCAAGCCTTCCTCCGTGCCTCACAGCCCCTTGCCGCTGTTGCTCTTGCTCCCATTGGCCCCGCAGGACAGGCGGGGCTCGCCGCGCTGCCTCTTGGGAGTTGTAGTCTCACCGAGGTTGGTGTATCTGGAGCAAACGAGGAAGCAGAGCGCGGGGCCAAGAAACCAATGGGCGCGCGGCTTTGAGAGGGCGGGACTTCCGACAACAAGTTATGGTGAGCGGCTGCGCGATAGCAGGCACTTCCTTTTGTTGGTGGCGGCGATATCGGAGAGAGTGCCATGAAGGCCTCTGGCACGGTGAGCAAGTTGCGGCAGGAGAAGGGGCCGGGGACTACGTCGGTGACCGAATGGGGGGCTCCAGGAAGTGGCGTGAGCCGCGTCGGGGGTGCGCGCTCCCGGCTGGGGCCCGCGCCGTCGCCGGCCGCAGCCCCCCGGCGCCGCCAACATGGCGGCCACCGCGAGTGCCGCGTGGGGAGGCAGGAGCGTGACCCGGCCAGGATCTCTTCCAGAAGAAGGGACACGGTGCATGGCGTGGAGGCTCGCGCTACGGGACCTCGTCGATCCTCCCGAGCCTCAGTTTTTGCAGTTACCTAGTGGACGTAGGGGGGAGGCAACAGTGTTCCTATTTTTCCCCGTTATGTCTTTGAAGTGAAAGAAAATTAGAAGCTCAAGTTGACACAGAAAGTGCGAATCTTACCGTTGCGCTGGGCAAAATAAGGCGTTATGGCGCAGAAATGGAAGAGTCGGCCCTGGGGCTGGGGGTCATAAACAGCTCTCCAGCCTCAGTTTCCACGCTGAGAAAGGATGATCTGTGAGGCCATTGAGTTAGATTGAGATGTGGAAGTAAGAGCCTAGTTTTCGGTATTTGGGGCTATCTATTGACATATCGTAAAATGTTTGTGAGTCATTTAGGGAGGTGTTCTTTTCTCCTGTGTCGCAGGGCTTGGACTTGGCAGACATCTACATGGAGCTTCTGCCTGGGAGCCCAGATCCCTTAGGCTGCAGCTGGGAAAACTCAGGGAGCTGCCGGGTGTCTCGGCAGCGCAGGAAACCCAGGACTGGAGAGAGAACTGGACTCTTGTCCTGGTTCTGCCTGGATTGGGCAGTGAGATCCGAGACTGGTCACTGTCTCTGAACTCCAGGGTCAAAGAGGACTTTGGCAAGATGTTGTGAAGGAAGGAGGCTGCTCGATAAGCCTGGACCTCAGCTTTTCCCATAAATATAGAGAGAGGGAAAGACAGGGTTGACAGCTTTGCCCAGCTTACCTGAGCCCCAGGGCAAAGGGCACACAGGCATCTTGGTTAGTCCTCTTGCCTTCACCTTTATGGGGAAAGCCAGACAGTGGCATGACCTGCAATCACTTGGATTCCACATGGACGCCCTGGGATGGGGTCTCTCCTCTTAGGCCAGTGTGGTCACCAGGCTTGGGAAAGGAAGTGGGGTGTCTTCACAGTTGCCTCCGGGTTCTGGGTACTGGTCTCCTTTCATGCCTGATTCTGTTTTAGCTGCGAGAATACAAGGTGGTGGGGCGCTGCCTGCCCACCCCCAAGTGCCGCACACCGCCCCTCTACCGCATGCGCATCTTTGCGCCTAACCATGTCGTCGCCAAGTCTCGCTTCTGGTACTTCGTGTCTCAGCTGAAGAAGATGAAGAAGTCTTCAGGGGAAATAGTCTACTGTGGGCAGGTACTGGGTGTCCGAGACACGGTGGGGTCTGGAGTGGGTTTACACCTTCCGTGGGGCAACCTTCGCCTCACATACCAGGCTTCAGAGCCCCTGGTACTGTTTACAGGCGCAGTTCAGGCCCTAGGTCAGGATGGGATGGGATGAGATGGGTGTCTCGATGCCCTGTTCCTAATGAGAAAGCCCAAGACCTAAGGATGGTGCAGCTGGCATACCAGGACACGGTGGCTGAGGCTAGGCTGTCACTTCCCCTGGTCCTCATCTGTGATGGGGATAGAGGTCCTGTCACCTGGGCACATTGCCATGATGGGCACTGGATTCTGCACTATGAGGCTGTGCTGCGCAGCAGCTGGTTTTTGACCCAGATGTGTTTGGGAGGAGTTAGGACCTAGACTGCTCCCCCACTGTTGCCATGGAAATTTCTCCTCAGATACCTGAAGGTTCAGGGGCTGGGCTGTCCTTGGAGCTGGAGGGGCAGAGGTGTCGCTCATCATGGGTAGGGACTGGGTGAAGACCCCGCTTACTGTGCTCGCCTCAGCTGGTCTCCTTGGCAGGTGTTCGAGAAATCCCCCCTGCGGGTGAAGAACTTTGGCATCTGGCTACGCTATGATTCCCGAAGCGGCACCCACAACATGTACCGGGAGTACCGGGACCTGACCACCGCCGGCGCTGTCACCCAGTGCTGTAAGCCACCATTCCCCACAGCCAGGTTCCTCCTTCATAGCTTCTTGTTGCAGGTGTCTGCCTCTTAGTCTGATAAGCCTCCCCCTCCCCCACCCAGGCTGAGGCAGGACAAGTAAAAGATTTGGGCGGTATAGGGAATCGTTTGCTTAGGGGGTAGGAGGGGTGGAGAGAATAGTCTAGGCTTCCCTTTTTTGGAAACCTGGCAGTAGATAGGCTTTTTGGGGTCTGCCTCTGGTATAGACTCAGCTCCCATCTAGAACCTGATCCAGCCCCTGTTCAGTGTTGGGACCGGTAGTGACATCAGGTGGGCTGCCTGCCAAGGCTGATATCTAAGCACCGAAACCCAAGAACTGCTGTTTCTCATAACAGCAGTTTAAACAGAGGTGCTGACAACAAGTGAATCTCGTCGCCTTTGGGGGCTGTGACTGTGCCCTTTAAAGTGAATTTGGAGGTTCTACACCCCTGGTAGCCAGAGACTGGCCCCTGGGCAGAACATGATGGGAAATTTGAGGAATACCCAGAGCCCCCAGCACACATTCACTCTGCCCTTCCCCCTCCCTGCAGACCGAGACATGGGGGCCCGGCACCGTGCCCGCGCCCATTCAATCCAGATCATGAAGGTGGAGGAGATCGCAGCCAGCAAGTGCCGCCGACCGGCAGTAAAGCAGTTCCACGTGAGTGCCCTGGGTCCCCTGCTGGGCTGGGGGGTCCCCCCAACTGTGGTTCTGACGCAGGAGCCCAGTGGGGGGTGGCCACACCTCCTTGGTTGCCCTCTGGAGGAGGAGGTTAAGAGGCTTCCAACCCTCCTCACCCACGTCTTTATCACAGGACTCCAAGATCAAGTTCCCGTTGCCCCACCGGGTCCTTCGTCGCCAGCACAAGCCACGCTTCACCACCAAGAGGCCCAACACCTTCTTTTAAATGCAGGGCCTCCCTGTGCCCTGCTCTGCCTGAATAAACTCCTTGGGAAAACTGGGGTGCTCAGACACTCTTGTGGGGCTTTTTTGTACACCCTTCAGAACTCAAGGGAGAGTTCTCTGCTCTGGGAGGGGTCCTCTTCAGATGGTGCCCAAACAGTAGAATCTTCAAAACGGGGGGAAGGAATGGTGAGGGTCTCATCCTCAAGCTCTCTTCTGCCCACTCAGCTTCCTGGGGATTAGTCCAGTGAGCTGTCATGGGTGAGGTCCTAGAACAAGAAGGCCCAGTTTTCAGCTCTTATCAGCTGTGCTGTTAGGTTTGAGGTGCACTGCAGGCCACAGGTTTGGCTTGTAAAATCTGTCCCACTTCATTAAACACAGGCTTCAGATGGACCCTGGGGGAATCAGGATGGTAATGCCCATTCATTGGACCTGGACCTCCCCTGACCTAGAACTTGGTCTTTAGTTCAAAGGTTCTCAGGGCAGACACAAGGGGGCACCTAAGGGCCATGATCCTGTGCTGGGGTTGTTTCTCCTTCCCCAGTTGGGGCCCCTTGAATTATGTGGCCCTGATCTGCTGGGAAGGTCAAGATTGGACCTTAATCATCTGTCTCCAGGAAACCACTTGAAGCCTGGGGAATTCTAAGCATGAAGTTAATCCCACCCTAAGGTGCCCATAGTTAACTAAGCCTTCAATAAAGAGGCTGAGGGACAGCCAAGACCTCAGGCTTTGGGGGTGCTGGTCTTCAGTGTGTCACCTTGGACCCTCTGAACATGGGTGTCCTCGTTAAGAGGTCAGGGTACCAGCAAGATTTACTCAGATGGGAGCGCCTGCTGCCAGGAGCTACCAAGGATCAGGGAGAAGCACAAGTACAAATAAAGAGTGAGGTAAGAGGGTGGGAGGGCGTGTTTATCCTGGGCAGAGGACACACCTACCCCAAGGCAGAAAGGGTTTTTGATGGTTGAAGTGTGGTCACTTTAAAGCCCACCTGTCCTTGGGAGAGGCCCAGAATCTCCGCACGTTTTGATGTTTTTAAGGTGTATTTTGGGAGATCAGGCTGGGTTTTTTAAATATTTACTTGGTGGATTTCATTAATCTACTTGGTTTCTGGCAGGAACTCAACTGCCACAAATATTCCTTCCTCAGTCATAGGATCTCTATATCTAGGTTCCACCCAGAAAGTTCTCCAAGGTGATCACGTGATAATGATGTGTGCCGGTTTCAGGAAATACCCGTCCAACTGGAATATAGCTACAATGGCCAGTGCTCCAGCAGCCATCTTGGCCATGGTGAAGCTATAGGCAACAAAGTGGAAGGAGCTTGGATTCCTGACCCTGTTATTTGTGTGATTAGAATACAAGGGGGGGGGGGATGTTGAACTAGCTCAGCAGTTTAGTTCTCCCCTCAAAATCTGGAGGTCAAGGGTTTGATTCCTGGCTCTGGCCTGTGCAAACCCATATGTTGGGCTGTGGCACAACTGGTAACCACCAGGATGGCTTTGCAGCAAAGGTTTTCTATCATGGGGGAGGCCTCTGGTTCGATTCCTGCCCTGTGAGGCCCCACGTCCACCTGTGTAGAATGAAACTGTCACAACTAATGTACAACCATGGAGACTGCTTTGGATCCTCCCTGCTTGTCTCATCTCAAAATCTTAAACAATACAAGGGAGATGGAAACACCAGTCCTTAGGCTCTAACTTGGAGCTACTAGGTCACTCGTGATGTGTCCTGGAGGTGGGCCCTCACGTCTGTGTCAGGGGCAAGTCCCTGGCCACTCAGCCTTAGTTTCTTCCTGTGAGAAGTGGGGGTGATGATCCCTTAATTCTGGAGATAGGAGTGGTGGTGCAGGTAAGCTAGAGGTTGAGAGTGGCTATGATTACACCACCTGGAATGTCCAGGACTACAAAGTCCCACAGGACGCTCTATCTCTACCTTGAGGCTCCCAAGAGCTCATCCACAGACAACCTGAGAACCAGTTGGGAGTGCTCTGCTTCCACCAGGTGAAAGGTGAGGTCAATCCCATGTTTGAGGGAACTTGAACCAAGGAGAGTGAGCACAGGTCCCTAACCACCTGTTCATCCACTTATCCTCTCACGAGTTTGACCACAGACCCCTCTACCCTGTAACCATTACCTGGCAATTCCCCACAAACCCTTCTCAGAGCAGCTGGAAGTGAGGACCACTGAATTGAGCGCTCAGTCTCCAGAGGGCGTTGAGGTATGGGGGCCACCCAGAACAAAGTCCAGAACTAGGAGACAGGCTGTTCCATGTGGAACCTTTGAAGTGGGGTGGTGCTTGGGTTCCTGACACCCCTCTGGTTGGCTAGGGGTCACCAGCATAGCCCAGGGATGACAGGGCAAGAACCCGGTAGACCCATCCTACCGCCTCAGGTACTCGGGTGTCTCGTGTCTGGTTCCTGGGCATGTCCAGGTGCCAAGTGTCACACCTGGGTAGGGCTGTGAGTCTTGGGGCAGGGGTGGGGGGTGGTGCACTGGGAGCTGCCACTCTGACCCACCCTGCACCTGGCTCCTGAGTCAGGGCTATCAGGGGCAAGGGCAGGTGCCCAGGCAAGATAGAGTAGGGGCCCCAGAGGACAACCCAGATCCTGAAACCCAGAGAGACTCTGAGGATCATGGAATCATAGGGTCCTCAGGACTAGACTCTTAGAATCTCAGTGACAGCATTAATGGCAAAAAAAAAGTTTGCTTTTATTGAGTACTGGGTTCCAGAACATACATCCAGTAGGTCATGGTGGAGCCTAAGTAGCTCACAACCTCTCACCACTGACTGCCACGTCTCCAGGGAGCCATGGGAGCAATGGGGGTGCCCAGGCAATAGGCAGGGGTGGGGGCAGCAGATACTCACACTGCGCAACATTCCTGACCTTTCTGCTCAGACTAATGCTGCTGGGCCTTCAGGATTGCCCTGCCCCTCTCCCTCCATCAACTAGGAGGAAGACTTTCCAAATTATCTCCTGGGGTCCTGCTGCCCCCCCCTCATTAAGGTGTGACTGCTTCTCCCCACCCCGCTCACTGCCCACCTCCATGCTTCCTGCCCCCACTCCCACCAGTCTCAGGAGATGATCCCCAACCACCCCGCAGGACTCCCAATTCTGGGCCTCCTCTCACATCCTGGAATTCCAGAACTTTTTTTTTTTTTTTAAGATTTATTGTTTGAGAGAAGGTGAGAGAGAGAAGGGAGGAGGACCCAGAGCAGCCTCCATAGTTGTACATCATTAGTTGTGATATGGTTTCATTTCACACAGTGGACATGGGGCCACACAGGGCGGGAACTGAACTGGATTGGGGTCTCCTGCATGGGAGGCAAAAACCCTCACCACCATCCTGGCTGTTACCAGTTGTACCACAGTTCAGCATATGGGTTTGCATGCGCTGGGGCCGGGATTTGATTCCTGGACCTCACGGTTGCAAGGCAGGAGCTCAACCTGCTGAGCTATCCTGGCATCCCCAGAACATTTTGAATCTACCTATTTCTCCCCACACCATTATTAGGTCCACCCCCCTAGGCCCCACTCATTAGGTTCCTCATTTGCTCCCCCCAGCTCTCTCTGAATAAAATTCACACCCCTTAACAAGTCTCAAGGTCCCTGTGGCCCTTCCTGTCCAGTTCCTTCCCACTTCAGGGCCCTTCCCCCAGCTCTCTCCAAGCCTAGTTCATTTTCTGTTTGCAGGTCTCCACTCATTCCCCCAGAGATTACCCCATACAGAGGCCCCACATGAGACTGCCCCCTGAGGACATCACTCTTGTCCTTCATCAGCTTCTAAGATGGGTCTTTATCTCCTACCATGAGCCTGTGTGCAGTGTAAATCCTCCTGGGTCCTGCCGTGTCCCCTGTGCTTCATGCAGGGGCCTGCACACAGTAAGTACTCACCCAGGTGTCAGTCTGCAGCCTGGAGCCCCAGTAGGGTTTGGAAAGGAGACTGGCATCTGACAGTACCTCCCTCCCAGAACCTCCCTGGGGAGACAGGACAGGTTTGAGAGCTTTGGCATCAATTTGCATATATTTGCATTCGCTGACATTGCTTTTCGGGAAGGACCCCTGTCTGGATTTCCCGGGGGGGAGGGGGGGGCGCTCAGACGGCCCTGGGAAAATGATAGAGGTGGAAGGAAGAACTTGGTGTCCTCCCCACTCCTTTGGCAGGGGTGGAGGGTGCAAGCCAGAGGACAACAGATGCAAGTGTCAGTTGTTGCATCCCCACTTGAGGGGCAGGTCTGCCCTGCACATCGCATATATAGAGAGAAGACAATCCCCCGAGGACACATGGGGAGGCCTGAGGGGCGCTGGACCCAGCTGAGGTGGCGCATGCAGGCCACGGGGGGGCCACCAGGGGGCGGCAGAGGACGGAGAGGAAGGCAGCGTGCTAGCGTTGCAAACCCGCGGGCTTCGATCCCTCCCGCTTACGGAGGAGGGAACCTAGCTTGAGGGCCAGGCAGGACTCCCACCAAAGGACAGAGCCTCCAGAGGCCAAAGTCCCCCACCGAAGGACCCCACACTGATAGTGTCTGGGTCTCTTGATGGCATGACCCCAGGCAAGGGACTTCCCCTCCCTGTTTTTCGGTCTCCTAATTTTGTGTGATAGGGACATTCCAGACACCACCTCCCCAGAGGGTCTCCATTTATCCGGGTTCATGACCACTGACAACTCCTACCCATAACCTTCATTGTACATTATGCCTAGTACAGGGCAGATTTACGGTGCATGTTTGACAAGGAATAAACGAATGAATGAACAACGAATGAAAAGACAGGTTTGTAATATGAGGGTTCGATTTATTCCTCTGAGGCAGGGGCTCTTTTATCCCCATTTACAGATGAGAAAACTGAGGCCCAGAGAAATGCAGACTTCCTCTAGTAGTATGCACTCAGGACTGGAACCTCAATGTCTCCCTCTGGGCTCAGCCTTAGGGTGGGGTTTGGTGATGAACTCTCGCTCAGCTCCACAGAAAGGTTTCAGGTGCCCGTTGGGGCAAGGTTTCAAGTGGAGTTTTCCTTATGGGACACTGCAGCCTTGACAGTGGGCTCAAGTTCTTTAGGAGAGTGAGTGTCCCGTAGCTGAAGGGTACTACAGCACAGTGGAATGTGAATGCTGAAGCCACTGCTCCGGGCTGTGTGGCTTAGGGTGAATGACACGCCATCTCTGAGCCTCAGTTTCCCTACCTGTCAACGGCAGACATTAACAGCTGGAGTTCAGGGGAGGCGTGACACAAGCAGCAAGGGGGACAATTGGAAGCCTCCCTGTCCCCACCCCCAGCAGCCACCCACGTGACCCCGTCCAGGGTGGAAAGGGTGCGGGTCCTGCCCGCCCCCCAGGTGTGGGGGCGGAGTTTCGCTGACCCCGGAGCCCAATAAAGCCCGGGCCGCGGCCGCGGGTTTAAGCCCCACGGAGACCTCCAGCGGTCGTAGCCGAGTGCGGCTCCCTGGGAGAGCGCGGCGGCCAAGCGGGCGGCGAACCGACGGCGGAGGCAGCCGCGGAGACGGAGCGGAGGGGCCGGGAGGCCGGCGGCCGCAGCGAGGGCCGCTGGGGACCGCCAGGGACGGGCGTGCGCCTGGCGGCGGAGGCCGGGGTCGCCCTTGGCCCTGACCGGCGCTTCATGGCCGCCGTCGGGGCCGGGACGTTCGGAGCCTGGGACTACGGGGTCTTCGCGCTCATGCTCCTCGTGTCCACGGGCATCGGGCTCTGGGTGGGGCTGGCCCGGGGCGGGCAGCGCAGCGCCGAGGACTTCTTCACCGGGGGCCGGCGCCTGGCGGCCGTCCCGGTCGGCCTGTCGCTGGCCGCCAGCTTCATGTCGGCCGTGCAGGTGCTGGGCGTGCCCGCCGAAGCCTACCGCTACGGCCTCAAGTTCCTGTGGATGTGTGTGGGCCAGCTGCTCAACTCCCTGCTGACGGCCGCCTTCTACATGCCCGTCTTCTACCGCCTGGGCCTCACCAGCACCTACCAGGTACCCGCCGGCAGCACCGGCCCGGAGCGCGCGGAGACGGCGGGAGCAGCGCTGGGCCCCCATCTGCCGTGCACGGGGTGCAGGGGCGCACGGAAGGCTCCTCCCCGGGCAGGCCAGGGGAAAGGTTCTAGGAAGCAGCCCCAGGCGGTGGGGCAAGGGACAGGAAGGAGGAAGAGGTGGCAGCCCGCGGGGGGCAGGGCCAGCCCTGCACGTGCGGACAGGCACACGCCTGTGTGTGCGGACACCCGCGTGCCCGCGGGATGGCGAGCTCCGGGCTTCAAACCCGACGGCCCGCGCCCTCTTACCTTCGGCCGGGGCGGACCTCTTTACAGGCCCCCCTCCAGGGCTGTGGGGAAAGTGGTTAAAATCGTGACCCGTATACCCGAGGCGCCTAATAACAGTTGGACACAGGCTAATCAAACAAGAGCGAGCCGGGACATAGGCGCACTTCACGGCTCCGTCCTCCTGGGCAGAAGCCAAGAGGGCGGGTGAAGGAACCCGGAGGCTCCGAGCTCCTGGGTGGGACCCGTCCAGGGGCCCACCAGCCTGCGCTCCTCCTTGCAGTACCTGGAGCTGCGCTTCAGCCGGCCCGTGCGGCTCTGCGGGACCCTGCAGTACCTGGTGGCCACAGTGAGTGGCCTGGGCCCTGCGGCTCCCTGGGTCCCGCCCTCGTGGGCCCCGCCCACAGTCCTCCCGCGTCGCTCCGGACCCTGCCCCTTGGGTCCCGCCCCCGTCCTTCAGTGCTCGGCCCCCTACCCGAGAACGACCAGCATGGCTCCGCTCCCTGCCGCTGGGTCTGCAGGTTTGGCCCGCAGGCCTACGCAGGCGCCCGATCGGACCCCGCCTCCACCCGGCGCAGTCCCGCCCATCCGCCCCCTCGCCCACCCCAACCGCCCTCCTTCCTCGTCTCCAGACCCCCTCCTGTCCCAAGCACCGCTACCACTCCCCCACCTGCCCCCACATGGGCCTCACCCGCCGCCTCCACACGCCTGCAGGTGCTGTACACTGGCATCGTGATCTATGCCCCTGCGCTCATCCTGAACCAAGGTCTGACCCTGGGAAATGGAGGAGGGGGCGTTCTGGGAGTGGGCAAAGGCTCACAGGCCCCAGGAGAGGGCAGGGGCTGCTCCCTGAGAAACTTAAGGGAAGACTCCTTCCTCCTGGAGAGAGGAGGGCCCAAGACACTGGAGGCCAAGTTTGCACCTCACCCTGGACCTAATGGAGGGGTCTCGTTGCACAGTGACGGGGCTGGACATCTGGGCATCTCTCCTTTCCACCGGAGCCATCTGCACCTTTTACACCACTGTGGTGAGTGACCTCCCCCACCTGCCCCTGTGGGAGCTCCCTGCCTGCTGGGTAGGGGAGACCCTGGGAGTGGCTGTCCATGCCCTACCTTCCCTTCCTCCTGAAGAAGCCCAGTTTCAGGCCTGCTTCCTCATCTTTATTATGACAGGAGATCTGAGAGGTCCAGAAATAATGTAGCTTCAGGCCTGGCTGGATCTAGGGGCTACAACAGTATCCTCTGGTTCTCTCTTCCATTTCTAGGGGTCCCATCAGCTCCAGACATCCACCCCTATGGGCAGAAAGTGAGTTCCTATTTCAGGATAGGCTAGCTAAAGCCCAGGAGGGCTCTGTTTGGCTGGCTCTGGTCTCCTGTGCAGAATGAGCAGAAGTTCCTGGGGCTAGGATATTCTGACTGGCTATTCCTAGAGCTGGGAGCTGGGTTGGCCTCATCTAAATGGTCTGTGAGGGAGGGGGACTTCTCCAAAGGAAAATCCAAAGGCTACATTGGAAGGCAAAGGCTGGAAGGGGAAAAACAGCTGCTACTACTAGTAGTAGTAATAGTAATAATAGTAACAGCCATCACTCACTGAGTACTTACATGTGCCAGGTGCCATTCCAAATTTCTTTTTTCATATTAACTAATTCTCAACATTATTGTTATTAATCCATTTTATAGGAATTAGGAAACTGAGGCCGAGAGGAGCGTTGGTCCCAGCCACTGCTGGAGGCCAGGCCCCCCCCCCATCTTTCCCCTCCCCCACCCCCTCTTTGTGCTGCATGTCCCAGACAGGTCCCCATCTGACCCCTCCCTCCCTCTCTGTCACATCCTGCAGGGCGGCATGAAGGCTGTGATCTGGACCGACGTGTTCCAGGTTGTGGTGATGCTGGCTGGCTTCTGGGTTGTCCTAGTCCGTGGGACCATGATTGTGGGTGGGCCCAGGCAGGTGCTTGAGCTTGCCCAGAATCACTCCCGGATCAACCTGATGGAGTGAGTGAAACTGTAGAGGGGGCTACTGTAGATTCTGCAAGATGATGGAGCTCACATCCCTCTGCCCTGGGAGAAGCCAGCCAATGCCTCCTGCTCCAGGAAGCCCTCCCTGCACCCCTCCCCCAGTCGCCAGAGACAGAACCCTGGCTCCCCTTCTCTGTACTCCCCTCCATCTGGCCTAGACCTCTGCCCCACCCCACCTCCCAGCCCAGAATGGGAACTAAAGGCTCTCTGAGGTCCCAGCTGGGCACAGAAAGAATGGTTTTGGAATAATGCATACGTGGATGATTAGTCAACAAATAACTGAATTTTCAATCTGGCCAACTCCTACTCACACTTTAAAACCTATCTCAAAAGTCCTCTTAAGGTCCAGAATGGCCATCTGGGGCCCCCAGGAGGTGAGGTCAGTGTGGCATCCCCACACGGCTGACTTGCCCTACCCTCATCCAGCTTTGATCTGGACCCGCGGAGTCGCTACACATTCTGGACTTTTGTGGTGGGCGGCACGTTGGTGTGGCTCTCAATGTATGGAGTGAACCAAGCCCAGGTGCAGCGTTATGTGGCCTGCCGCACAGAGAGACAGGCCAAGCTGTGAGTGTTCCAGGGGCAGGGCGGGGGCCTCTGGGATGTGCTGCCCCCTCTTCCCAGCCTGAGGCTGTGGCTCCCTGCAGGGCTCTGCTCATCAACCAGCTGGGCCTACTCCTAATTGTGTCCAGTGCTGCTGGCTGTGGTATCGTCATGTTCACACTCTATGTGGACTGCGACCCCCTCCTCAGAGGGCGTATCTCTGCCCCAGATCAGGTGAGTCTGGTCCAGGCTCCTGTGCGGTTCTGTCCCCACCCCCTCTGAACTTTTATATGGACAGATCTCTGCGGCGAGGCTGGAAGAGCTTTCCTAAGAGAGAACAGCCTGTGCAAAGGCCCAGAGGCAGGAAAGAGTTTGTATCAGAGAAAGACGTGGGAGGAATGGGGAAGATGAGGCAGGGAGGAATGGGGCGCCATGGGTTGTGTGTGAGCAGGGGAAGGCCACATTCCGATCTAGAGTCAGAGTCCCTGAGGGGTATGAAGGAGGACATGGGACAATGGTCCAGCACAAAATGATGGTGTTGATAATAATAATGATCAGCTCCCTTGCTCCAAGTGCCTACTCCATGCCTCATGCCGTTCTCTTTACAAACAGTTTCCCATCAAATTGTTCAACAAGTGACGAGGCCAAGCCTGTTATGGTGCCACTACAGATGAGGAAACTGAGGCTGGAGGGGGACAGGAGGCACTCCCTGAGATCTGCAGGCCAGTCAGGGGCAGTGCCAGGTCCAGGGCCTGTGCCAGCGTCACACCCCCCGGCTGGAGCTCTAGCCACAGGGTTCAGAGTTGGCAGAAGCTGCAAGGCTGCTGTCTTCCCCTGGGGTCGTAGCCCCACTGCCTGACAGCAACCTCAGGCAGGGCTGCACCTCCAGGCCTCACCGTCCTCGTCAGGAAAGGGGCTGACCCAGGGCTCTGTGCATGGTGGGGCGGACAATCACAGATCCATGCAGCACATCAACGAACACTCAGTGAGTGCTCGCTGTGAGCCCAGTCTGCACTGGGTGCTGGGAATGTGCAGGATGAGGACAGACGAAGGCCCCAGTCGCAAGGGGCTGACCCCTGCCTCCCCTCCCCCCAGTACATGCCCCTGCTGGTGCTGGACATCTTCGAGGACCTGCCAGGTGTCCCTGGGCTCTTTCTGGCCTGTGCCTACAGCGGCACCCTCAGGTGAGTGGCCCAGCTTGCTCACCTGGTCACATCCTACCCCTCAGGCCTCCTTGTCCCCACCTGCCACCCCCAAGGGATCCAATGTTCTAAACGTACCCACCATTGGCAGTTTAGGTGGGCTCTGGGCACAAAGGCCCCAACTCTGGGGTCTTCCCCTCAGCACCTGGTAGTCACATTTGACTCCCCTCCGTTCCTTCTGTTCACCGTCCTCCCCAAACTAATGTTCATTGAGCACCTACTGTGTGGCAGGTACGGCTGTTCTAAATCAGGGGGCACAGCCATGATGAAGCAGGCCCCCACTCCTGCCCTCGGGGCCCTTAAATCTTCCATGACTTGTGGCCATAGCCCTGCTCTTACAATGACCAAGGTCCCATGTGGCATTTCTCTGCATCCCATCACTGCTGCGTAATGAGGACTTGTGAAATTTGTGTCCTTGATTGTGGGTGTCCCTGCTCTTATGGAAGTGTCTCAGGTCTGTGGGATAGGGGTGGACATCTCTGTTGTTGGGAGAGTCTGTCACCCATGCCTCTGCCCTTGGGCTGGGTTGGGGGGGTGGGGGTCCTTCCCCAGCAGGCGGGCCCCAGAGAGGGTGTGGCCAGTCACTAAATGTGGCCTGACCATACCCCCTTCCCATCTTGCACCCCCCAGCACCGCGTCCACCAGCATCAACGCCATGGCTGCGGTGACTGTGGAGGACCTCATCAAACCGCGGCTGCCTAGCCTACCACCGCGGAAACTCGTCATCATCTCCAAGGGGCTCTGTGAGTTGGGAGGACCTGGTGTGTATGTGGGGGGGAGGGGGACAAGGGACCCTTGTGAGTTGGGAGGACCCGGTGTGTGTGGGGGAAGCGGGGCAGCAGGGCAGCCTTTCTCTGAGGACAGTGCCATCCCTATCACTACAGCACTCATTTACGGCTCAGCCTGTCTCACCGTGGCAGCTCTGTCCTCGCTGCTGGGGGGCGGCGTCCTTCAGGTGAGCCCCCTCCCTGACTGAGCCCCAACCTCCCAAAGAGGTGGGCCATTGTCTGCCTTGCACTGAAGTCGGAAAGGGTTATACACTCGGTGGCAGTACTGGGTTCTGTCTGCCATCAGCAACCATACACTTCCTGCAGTGACCTGGACCCAGAAGGCCCGTGGGAGGCGGGAGGCAGCTGGGTTGGCCCAGGCCCGGGGGCAGGAAAGGAGGGCCTCACCCTGGTATGAAGGTGGGATCGCATGGTCAGGAGAGAGAACAGGCATCTTTTTGCCCAACCCAGCGGAAGAGACAGAAACGGCATCATCTGCCCTTTGGGGAAATTGAGGCACATAGGAGTCTCAAGGTCTGCAATGGGATTCCTCAGGTCCTGTTTTCCCAGCGGGTAAACTGAGGCCTGGGGAGGTGGGGCGGATCTGCCCTCAGCCACACCCTCATGCTCTCCCCTAGGGCTCCTTCACTGTCATGGGCGTCCTCAGCGGCCCCCTCCTCGGAGCCTTCACTCTGGGAATGTTCCTCCCTTCCTGCAACACACCAGTGAGTGGGGGCAGGCGGGCCGAGGGGCTGGGGGTCGTGGCCCGACACCCGTCAGCTGATGCCGGCCCCGCCCCCAGGGCGTCCTCTCCGGGCTAGTGGCAGGCTTGGCGCTCTCCCTGTGGGTGGCGGTGGGCGCCACTCTGTACCCGCCCAGTGCGCAGTCCATGGGGGTCCTGACGACCTCGGCCGCTGGCTGTGCAGCGCACTCAGCCAACACCTCTGGCCTCCTGGGCCCGCTCCTAGCCGCCAACGCCTCCAGCGGGACCCCCAGGTGAGCGGGGGAAGGGGCAGGTCAGGCCACAGCCAGAGACCATGTGGGCAGGGAGGAGCTGGGTGTGGGGAGAGGGGAGGGGAGGGCATTCTCAGAGGAGGGCCCTGAAAGTGCAAAGGCCCTGAGGCCTGGCTCAATTTAGGGTAAGGTGACCAGATTTTAACATTGGTAAAGCGGGGGGGGGGGGTCTTGATTAAAAATTTGGTCTATCTCCCGCCGTTCCCTAGCTTGTGCATTCTTTCCAAAAATCGGGACTTTTTTAAAACGCCGCGGGACGCGGGACAAATTGTTAAAAATCAGGACATCTGGTCACCTTAGTTTAGGGCCTGCACTGTGGTGAGGTTGGGGTGGATTGAATGGGAGGAGAAAGGGTAGCAGATGACGTCTAGCCAGAGGAATTTGGTCTTATTTTTGTTTATTGAGATATCATTCACATACCATAAAATTAGCCATTTAAAGATTAATTTCATATGTGTTTTTTTGTTGTTTGTTCGTTTTGAGAGAAAGTGAGAGAGAGAGAGAGAGAAGGGGGAGGGCCCAGAGCAGTCTGCATAGTTGTACATCATTAGTCATGAGATGGGTTCATTCCACACAGGTGGATGTGGGACTGTGCTGGGTGGGAACTGAACCAGGGGCCTCCTGTATGGGAGGTGAGAACCTTCGCCGCCACACCACCCTGGTGGTTACCAGTTGCACCACAGTTCAGCATATGGGGTTTGCACGGGCCAGGTGGGGAATCTAACCCCAGACCTCATGATTGCGAGGCAAGCACTCAACCTGCTGAGCTATCCCAGCATCCCTAAAAATGTGTTTTAGTATTAATATATTTGCAAGGTTATACAACCATCCCCACTGTCTAACTCAAGAGCATTTTCATCACCTCAGAAAAGAAGTCCTATCCCCATTAGCAGTCACTCCCCACTTCTTGCTCCAGCCCCCAGCACCCACTAATCCATTTTCTGATGATATGCCTTTTCCTGTTCTGGACATTTCATATAAATGGTATCATATAATATGTGGCCTTGTGTGTCTGGCTTCTCTTGCTCAGCATGTTTTCAGGATTTGTCAACATTGTAGCGTGTGTCAGTGCTTCGTCCCTCTTTATGACTTAG
Source organism: Craseonycteris thonglongyai (assembly GCA_004027555.1). Classification (NCBI taxonomy): domain Eukaryota; kingdom Metazoa; phylum Chordata; class Mammalia; order Chiroptera; family Craseonycteridae; genus Craseonycteris; species Craseonycteris thonglongyai. The sequence continues at coordinate 149,827 of PVKE010000245.1, read as the reverse complement.
TATTCCCTTGTGTGAATGGGCCGCATTTTTTTTGTTTACTCATCATTCATCAGTTGATGGACATTGGGTTGTTTCTACTTTTTGGTGATTGTGAATAGTGCTGCCATGAACATTTGTGCACAAGTTTTGGTGTGAACATATGTTTTCATTTCTCTTGTTCTACACCTGGGAAATTGCTGGGTCACATGGTAATCCTATGTTTAACTTCCTTTTTTTTTTTTTTTTAAGGCTTATTGTTTTAGAGAGAGAGAGACAGAAGGGGAGGGCCCAGAGCAGTCTCCATAGTTGTACGTCATTAGTTTTGACACAGTTTCATTCCACACAGGTAGATGTGGGCTGCACGGGGCGGGAACAGAGCTGGGACATGACCCAGTTCAGCATACGGGTTTGCATGGGCCGGGGCCTGGGCTGGGATTCGATCCCCAGACCTCGCAGTTGCAAGGCAAGTGCTCACTCTGTTGAGCTATCCTGGCAGCCCCTATGTTTAACTTCTTGAGGATCGCCAGACTGTTTACAACAGCAGCTGCGCCATCTTACATGCCCATGAGCAATGTAGGAGAGTTACAGTTTCCCCACATCCACCCCAACGCTTGTCGTTTTCCTTTTTTTAATTTTTTTATGCTAGCCATCCTAGTGGGTGTGAGGTGGTACCTCATTGTGGTTTTGATTTGTGTTTTTCTAGTGACTAATGATGTTAAGCACCTTTTTATGTGCTTGTTGGCTGTATGTATGAGGGCTGTCCAGAAAAATCCAGCCATAAATGCCTCTATTTTTCATATTTCATGGCTGGGTACCTTCTGGACAGCCCTCATATATCTTCCTTGGAGAAATGTCTATTCAAATTCTTTGCCCATTTTATTTATTTGTTTATTTGTTTGCTTGTTTATTAATTACAACAAAGCAGCAATATAATTTTATTGTCACCCCAAAGGTTAAGTGTTCACTTTGCAGCCCTGGGGATATAGAATCGAATCCCGGCCCTGACACACGTAGACCCATGTGCTGAACTGGGGTGTGCTCTCACTGAACTGGGGTGTGCTCCCATGTGGGAGGTCCCCAGTTTGGTTCTCACCCACAGTTTGGCCCCTGATTCAAGGGGGTGTGCCTCCCATGTGGGAGGCCCCTAGCCCAGTTCCTGCCCTGAGCAGCCCCCATCCACCTGTGTGAAACAAAAACTGATGACGTACAACTATGGAGACTGCTCTGGGCCCTCCCCCTTCTGTCTGTCTCTATCTCTGTCAAAAACAATTAAAAAATTGTGTCTTGGGCAGCAACGTCTCTAAAAACACCTACAATCACATTTTGGACTTAGCGTTTCAAAAAATAAATTAAAAAAAAAAACACTCAAGCAAATTATCACTTAAATCTTTGCCCATTTTAATATTGGGTTATTTGTCTTTTTATTATTGAGTTGTGATTTATATACCAGGGCTGTCCGGAGTGTCCAGCATAAGCCACTCTCATTATATTGACATTGCAGCTGGATACTTTCTGGAGAGCCCTTGTATTCTTTATATATTCTGGATTATAGGTTCTCCCATTCTGTGGGTTGTCTTTTCAGTCTCTTGATAGTGTCCTTTTGATGCACAAAAGTTTTTAATTTTAATGAAGTGCAATGTGTCTACAGGGTCTGGCAGAAGTAACACTCCTTTTTTATGTCAACATTTTGTTGTCAGTTACTGAGGTTACTAAGAAAACGCTGGTGTGACACAGCCTGAGCTGGAGTTGGCTGAGAAGAGTTCAGAGGCTTTGGGTTTAGTCATGTTCATACCCCAAATCCAGGCTAATGGGATAGATGAGGGGAGGGTACAAGGGTGTTACTTCTGCTGGACCCTGTATTTTGGGGGGTTGCTTGTGCCTTTGGTGTCATATCCAAGAAATGATTGCCAAACCCAAGGTCATAAAGATTCACACCTGTGTTTTCTTCTAGGAGTTTAATTTGGTTTGAGTCTGAGGGCAATAGGGAGCCACAGAGGGTAATAAGCAGTGGCAGGACATGATCTGAGTTAAGTGTAAGCAGCACTCCCTCTGGGTGTGCGTGGAGAATGCCTGGGGGCAGAGTGGGGAGAGCAGAAGAGTAGTATTGGCTCCAGCACACTTCTTGGTGAGTAATAATGGAGGACTGGACTAGGCTATGGCAGTGGAGATGGGAGGAAAAGAATGAATAGGGACTGGATTTCAGACTCATGTTTGTCTCTCCTACTGCCAGAATGGACCCTGGAATGGACCCTGGTCGACCCACCTTGGCGGACAGCTTCTATGCCATTTCCTATCTTTATTATGGGGCCCTGGGCACATTGAGCACCATGCTATGTGGAGCCCTTGTCAGCTGCCTGACGGGTAAGCAGGCCACCCTATACCTCCCTCTGCCTCAGGCCCCGTCAGGCAGGGAAAGGACGAAGGACATGCCCGCTGACCAAGTAGCCTCTGCAAGCTGGACACGTCTGCGCCATTCATGTTGCAGCTCCTTCGGACAACCCTGCACCTTGCAGGGCTTGTTCTATTTAGCAAAGGCAGAAACTGAAGCATTCCTCCCCTGTCCCCCAAAGATTAAGTCCTTGCTAGAGGATGCAAGATGGAGCCACAAGATGCTGTTCCTGGTGCAAAAGTACCTTCTAATCAGGACCTTGGCCACTCCAACTCCTTGGGGAATTGAACCCCACAAAGAAATGGAAAGAGATCAGGAGAAATCAATAGTGAGAACTACCTGTTCCCACCTCCTGCATCTAGATTTTATAATACATTCACCAGGTCTGAATTGAGTGTCTTTGCTAATGCTGGGCACATATCAGTGAACAGAACCACATGCTAGACCCTCTCGACAATCCACGGAAGCCCAGGGACAGGCAGAGACCAGGGTCCCAAAGTGGGTCACCATTGCATCGGGGGTTAGAACCCATCAGAGCTCTCCCTTCCCTTCCCAGGGCCTGGTCTCCGGTTATTGCCACCCTTTGCTAAATGACACACATTCTCTGCCCCTCAGGCCCCACCAAGCGCAGTGCCCTGAGTCCCGGTCTGCTGTGGTGGGACCTCAGGCAGCAGACAGCATCAGTGACCCCCAGGGAAGAAGTGGCCGCCCTGGATGACAGTTTGGTGAAGGTCAGTCTCAGGGCTGGGCTCCCGGAAGTGGGGACGGGCGGTGAAGTAGTTTGAGGTGCTCTGGGCACGGCCATAACTCAGGAGAATGACATGGGGAGTCACAGTCTGTCTACTCGTTACCTCCTGTGGAAAGGCTCAGTTGGGAGCTGATGTGTCTTCAACACTTTTTATTATCCCCTTTAAGGAAGACTAAACAGAATTTCATTCTTTTCAGTGTATCTGTTTTTACACTTCCAATCTATGGCAAGTGAAACTGGTTTGCCTTTAGCAGACTGATATAAATTCTTTTCTGAAAATAAAGTTACTTAGTTCAAAAGTGAGTCAATCTTAAGAAACACAACAGGGTAGGCTGACTTCAGCCAAAACCACGTGATCACTACCTAAGTGCCTTGAGTTAGGGAAACACTGTCCCTAGGGAGTCTGATTCGTGCCTGCCCCTGCCTTGGATTCCCTGTTTCATTCTCTCATTTAGTATGCACTTGCTGTATACCTAGCCTTGCTCTGAGCCTACTGTTGTCTAGCAGGAGCAGGTAATAGCTAAACTGAGAAATTAGTGGGATCGTGACAGATGATGAGTGTTAGGAAGACAATAAGACAGGATACTGTGGTGGGGGTTGCCTTCTGGAAGAGGGGGCACTGATAAAGCCTGGAATGAGGAGGAGCCAGCCATAGGAAGACCCAGAGGAAGGGCATTCTCAGTGGAGAGCACAGCAAATGCAAAGGCCCTGAGGCTGGAACAGGAAACAAGGGAAAGGCTAGGGAGGGAACTGATTTGTCTGAAATGTTTAAAAACTCCCTTCAACTACTGTGGGGAACAGGCAGTCAGAGAGGAAGAGGCATGCATGCCTGCCTGCTAGCATTGATGGCCTGGACTGTGAGTGACATGGACACAGGGAAGAGAAGTGGGGAGGTTTTGGAGGCAGAGGGGACAGGAGTGGCCGATGCAACGGACAAGGGGATGTTGCACTACTCTGCCCAGGTTCCATCCTCCCAGGCCCTTAGTGTCCTCATCTGGCAGATGAGCAGAAACAGGGTCTCTGAAGAGGTCTTTTTTTTCTCCTCTCCCCAGGGGGCTGAGGAACTGCCCCCCAGAACCAAGAGGCCTCCTGATTTCCTGCCTACCACTGATGACCATCTGCTCTTCCTGGGACCCAAGGAGGGACATGGAGCCAGCTCCAGCTCCTGGACTGCCCTCAGTGGACATGAGGATGGTCCTGATTTGCGGGAGACGGACCTCTGAGCTGAGGCAGGGGGCAGGGCGACTGACCGGCCTGGGATGGAACCTCAGGATAGGCCAATCCCAGGCCACGCCAAGGGTCTCTGATTGGCTGGATGGCATCATCTGCAAATGAACTCAAGACTGGAATGTCGCAGCCCTAGGAGGAGGCAAAGCCCCGCCTCCAGGGGGTAATTTCATCCAGTCCCCTGCTTCCAACCAGCCCCTAGTCTTAGATGCTGCATCCCCGCCCCCTGCCCTCTTCCCCACAACCAGGCCAGATTTTTCATTCCCTACAAGAGAAAGGTGTGAGTCTCTTCTGGACAACGTGGGAAACCGCCAGGCCCAACGTTAGGGTGTGAGAAAGATCCCAGCTCTTTCCCACGAGGTGTCTTAACCTCAGCAAGGATTTTGGAGGTCCACAGACCCAATCCCTTGGACCCCATTTCATAGGTAGGGAAATAAGGCCTGGAAAGGGGCAAGAACTTGGCCAAGGCCACAGAACAAACCAAAGATGCACTGAGAGCTGTGACCAGCTCTCCCTCCTTCACCTTGTTTTCCTCCCTTTGGATGCTACATGGACTCTGATCTTGGGAACAGGAGGGGAGGAGGAAGCAAAATAATGGTTCAGCTTTTCTCCTGTTCCTTCCCCCATCGCATCTATTAAAGACTGAACTGAACCCCCTTTACAGAGGGAAAACCTGAGGCCAAGGGAGGTTGCCTGAGGTTGCCCAGTGAGTCTGGTCCGACAGGGACTGCCCTGGGTGCTGCATGGTGCTGGGGCTCCATTGCCAACACATCACGGGTGTAAAGGGTCCCATCAGCCCTGCGAGTGCATGTCCCTGGGATGTTCCTAACCCTTGGCTGGAGACTATCCATATACATCAAATAAATAAACTCTGAGGCTTGATGTCCTGAGCTTTCTGAAAAATAATTCTGGCCTGAGAAATCTCGGTCAGATCTGAATGTGAATCTGTTTCTTATTTCACAGAGCCTGTGAGTGAATAAACCTGATTATTTAAAGCATCAGAATGAGGTGACCACTCCCTTATCAGCATACATTGTACTGCCCTCTGGGACACAGCTTCTCTCCCCTCCTGACTCACCCCTGAAGCACCCCTCCTTCCTGTCCCTTTTGCCTAGACCCTGCCAGCCTCCATGATGTCCCCACACAAGCCCCTGAGGTCTCTGTGACCCTGCAAGCTGGCTGCATTCGCTTCTGCCTGTACACTTGCCATGGCTCCCATGGCCCCCTGTACTGAGTTCAGTAGAATCTCCAAAATTCATGTCCACCTAGAACCTCAGACTATGAGCTTATTTGATGCTACACTTGATCTTAGCCAAAAGGCCAAGAAGCATTGAGCTTATTTGAAAATAGAATCTTGTCAGGTGTCCTTAGTTAAGATAAGGTCATAATACTAGATTAGGATGGACCCTGAATCCAATCACTGTGTTCTCATAAGAAGTGGAGAAGAGACACAGACATGTAGGAAGAAAGCTGTGTGGCCATGGAGGCAGAGATGGGGGTGATGTGGTCACAGGCCATGGAACGCCTGGGGCCCCCAGAAACTGGAAGAGACAGGAAGGATCTTCCCCTAGAGTCTTCACAGGGAGCATGGCCCTGCCAACACCTTGATTTTGGGTTTCTGGTCTCAAGAACTGCAAGAGAATAAATTCTTATTTTTTAAAGCTATGGCAGTGACAGGAAACTAATACAGTAGTCCTTCCTTACATGCAGTTTCATTTTCCAAGGTTTTAGTTACCCACAGTCAACTGAGGTCTGAAAACATTCCATAGAAAATTCCAGAAATAATAAGTTTTATTTATTTATTTTTATTTTTATTTTTCATAAGTTTTAAATTGCACACTGCTTTGAGTAGTGTCATGAAATCCCTGTCTAGCCAATTTGGATGCTTTTTATTTCTTTTTCATGACTAATTGCTTTGGCTGGAACTCTCAATATGATGTTGATTGAAGTGACATCCCTGATCTTAGACCTCAACTCATTAGATGCCAGTAGGACCCCCGCTACCCAATCATGACAAACAAAAATGTTTCCAGACATTGTCCAATGTCCCCTGGGGATAAAACTACCCCTGGGTGAGAACCATTGCTCTATGCCTACAAGGTCTGATGATTAAGTTCATGAAATCATCCTAGAAAAAGTGCTACAGGGAAGCCGGGATGGCTCAGTGGGTTGAGCGCTCGCTTTGCAGCCCTGGGGACCGAGGATCGAATCCTGGGCCCGGCCCGTGTGGACCCATGTGCTGAGCTGGGGAGTGCCCCCAGTTCAGTTCTCACCGGGGCAGGACCCCGGCCCAGGTCCTGCCCTGTGCAGCCCCGCGCCCACCTGTGGAATGAAACTATGTGAAAAAACCAATGATGTGCAACTGTGGAGACTGTTCTGGGCCCTCCCCCTTCTCTCTGTCTCTGTCTCTGTATCTCTCTCTCTCTCTCTATGAAAAAACAATAAAAATAAATCTTAAAAAAAAAAAAAAAGAAAAAGTGCTACATACCTCATGGCTGAATATCACTACGGTCACCTTCGAAGTACCCACCTTGGGAAGCTATGCACTGATGCCAGTGCCTAGTCCCCCTATCAAAGTAGTTTTGGAACTCTTTCTGGAATGGCCATCAGAGTCATTGTCGTATTACCCTTGATGTCCTGAATGTCACCAAAATGTCTTCCTTTCAATATTTCTTTTTATCTTTGGGTAAAGAAAAAAGTCACTGGGGGCCAGATCAGGTGAGTAGGGAGGGTGTTCCAATACAGTGATTTGTTTACTAGCTAAAAACTCACAGACAGTGCCGTGTGAGCTGGTGCATCATTGTGAGTTGTTGGTAAAGCCATGAGTTGTTGGTAAAGAGTTCAGGTTCTTTTGGTCTTTTTCACACAGCCTTTTCAGCACTTCCGAATAGTCAACTTGGTTGACTGCCCAGTTGGTACAAATTCATAATGAACAATCTCTCTGATATCAAAAATGGTTAGCAACATCATTTTGACTCTTGATTTGGAGTAACAGAACTTTTTTGGTTGCGGAGAATAGGATGACTTCCATTGTGCCTTTTGACACTGTTTCAGGGTCGTATTGATTCACCTATGTTTCATCACCAGTGATAACACAGCACAAAACATCATCTTGCCTGTCCAAAAGGTCTTGGGAAATTTCGATCCTCCTTTGCTCTTGTTTATCTGTGAGCTCCTTTGGGACCATTTCTGCACACACCTTTCTCACACCAAGATTTTCAGTGAAGATTTTCCTAATTGTTTCTCTATCGATGTTTACTTAGTCTGCTGTGCTTCTCACATTCAGCCTACAATTTTGACACACAATTTGACAAATTTTTGCATGGGTTCTGCTTGTTACTGGCCACCCTGACCTCTCTTCATCAATGATACTTTCTCTCTCCTCAGAAAAACATCTAATCCATTTGTACACTGCCGTTTTCTTCACGGCATTCTCCCTATAAACTTAGACTAACATGTCCCTGATTTCACTTCCACTCTTGCCAAGTTTAACAAGAAATTTAATGTTTGTTTGTTGATCTAATTCAAACTCCAACATTCTCATGACAGCACACAAAAACAGAACAATAATGAACACCACTCAGTAAGACCCTTTCACACATCAACATGAACACAGCTGTGAGACACTGATACACCAAGGTTATGAAACCTTACAGAGTTGTTTGCACAGGGCTTCCATCTTAAGCACGCGGTGGCAAGTTCACAAACTTGTCAGGCCTCGTATACCATTACTGCACTGTCTTGACTCCCATAGCTTTATAGTAAAACCTCTTAGCATTACCCAAGACTAGAGATGCTGAGCCTTTGAATGATGATGTCTGACCCTGGCCCAAGGAAGTGGGCTGGTGTATGGACAGGGAGCACATTGTAGTTCAGAAAAGCCAAGGGCTAGCGGGTTAAAAAAAAAAGACAATCCATGTGCTCATCTTGAGAGCCTGGAATATAGGACATGGTGCTTTTGGGGGACAAAAACCAGACTGGTGATAAGAAGATCATGGGGGTGGGGGCTGCCCAGGACTCCAAGGAACAGGGAGGGAAAAAAGGCAGATTGCCCAGAGATATCTATAGTCAGGTCTCACTTAGATTTATTAGATTTTTTAAAAAAGATTTTTATTTGTTTGTTTGTTTGCTTGTTTATTGCAGAGAGAGACAGAGAGAAGGGGGAGGGCCCAGAGCAGTCTCCATATTTTTACGTCATCAGCTTTCAACATAGTTTTACTCCACAGGTGGACACAGGGCCATGCAGGGTGGGAACCGGGTAGGGGGCTCCTGCATGTGAGGTGTGAGCCCGGGGCCTCCCACATGAGAGGCAAGCCCAGGAGCTAAACCAGGGGCCCCCTCACATGGGAAGCTAGCCCCAGCGGGAAACGAACTGGGTTGGGAAGCACTCCCCAGTTAGCATATGGGTCCGTACAGGCTGGGGCTGGGAAAGGGACTCGATCCTCTGACCCCGGGGCTGCAAAGTGAGTGCTCAACCCACTGAGCCATCCCGGCATCCCCTAATATACATTTTTTTTTAAGGATTTATTTTATTGTTTGAGAAGTGAAAGAGAGAGACAGAGAAAGGGGAAGGGCCCAGAGTAGTCTCCATAGTTGTACATAATTGTTGTGACAGTTTCATTCCACACTGGTGGAATTGGGGCCATATTGAGCGGAAAACAAACTGGGGTCCGCCCGTATGGGAGGTGAGAACCTTCTCTGGGTTACCAGTTGTGCTGCAGTTCAGCATATGGGTTTTGCATGGGCTGGGGCAGGGATTTACAAGCAGTTGCAAGGCAAGCGCCAAACCTGTTCAACTATCCCAGCATCTCCTGATAGACATTTTTAGAGCAGTTTTATGGTTACAGTAAGATTGAGCAGGAAGTTCAGGGAGTTCCCAGAGACCCCTCCCCCCCACCCTTGTTTCCCCTATTATTAACATTTTTCCTTAGTGTGATACAGTTGTTACAATTGATAAGTGAATACTGATACATTATTATTGACTGAAGTGTATAGTTTACATTAGGATTCACTCTGTGTTGCACATTCTGTGGGTTTTAACAAATGTACAATGTCATGTCTCCAACATTACAGTATCCTACGGAATAGTTTTACTGCTCTAACAATCCCCTGGGTTCCACTTATTTGGTCTTGCTTCAGCCTCTAAGTCAGTTCTATCCGTTTTGTTTGTTTATTCTATTTTCTATTGATTTTCTGGTCTCAATTCTGTTTCTCAGTGGCCAGCACTGTAATATCAAGCATTGAATATTAGGTATGATGATGGGCATCTGTGACTCATCCTCAAATATGTTATCTCTTGCTTTACCATCCAACACAATGCAGAAAATTCCTTTTTAACCACAATCTTTGATCAGACTAATTTCTTCCTACTCCCCAAATACTAAGAACTTTTTTTTAGTTTTATTTTATTGTTCGACAGAGAGACAGAGAGAGGAGGAGGAGGGCCCAGAGCAGTCTCCATAGCTGTACCTCATTAGTTTTTTGACAGTTTCATTCCACACACATGGGCATGGGGCTGTACAGTACAGGAACGCATGGGGGGCGTGCCCCTTCAAGCCAGGGGCCCCCCACATGGGAAGTTTGCCCTTGCAGAAACCCAACTGGGGGCCTCCCGCATGAGAAGCACACCCCAGGTCAGTATATGGGTCCACATGGGCCGGGACTCAATCCTCGGACCCCAGGGCTGCAAAGTGAGTGTTCAACCCGTTCAACCCGCTCAACCCGCTGAGCCATCCCAGCATCCCCCTAAGAACTTTCTTAAAAATTGGGAGTGGTTGGTTGCTGCAGTTATTGGATGTTTTTCCAGCATGGTGAGATGATCCTCTGGTATTTTTCTCCTTTTATCTCTTTGTGGAGGAAAGGAGGCTTTCTGATGCTACACTTGCCCTGCTTCCATGGAATAAAACCCTGCATGCCCCTGGTATGGTGTCCTTTAAAGTGCAGCTGAACTCAATTTGCTGATGTTTTATTTAGCATGTTTTCATGTGCCCAGGCGCCTGACCCCTTCCAGGCATATCCTTACCCTGCAGCTGAGTCGATTCCCACATGGCATGGGGGAGGGTCTGCTCAGAAGGTCTGCAGGAGCTCAACCTGGTGACTTCAACTCAGCAGCTCCCCAAGCCCCCTTACAGAACTGCTTTTCCTCCAGGCAACTCCGCAGGCCTACCCTGCACCTTGGGCAGCAACCTCACCTGATTCCACTCACCCTCTATACCCCATCCCCCAGTCCTGTTGACTCAGTCTCCTAAGTGGGGGGAGGGGCCACCACACAGCTTCCTCCTCCCCAGCCCCCAGGGCCCTAGGCTTGTCCTGTCTCCCCTGCTGATCTTGGCATCCCAAGCTGCAGCCAAGACAGAGGCCACAAATTCTTGTTCATTTTGATACCTCCGGGAGTTGGCAAGGAGCCAGACTGAGCAGAAGACAGGACCTGGCAGGAAGCAAGTAAGTTTCCATTGGTACCACCCCACCTGCCCCCTCCCCAGCTTCGCAACTATGTCAGCTTCAGGTGCTGCTGGCTCTAGCGCACCTGGGGCACAGCAGTACAAGAAGGATCCACCCTACATCCTGTCCTCCTTGTGACCAGGTCTGACTGAGGTTGGGATCTAGGTCCCCTTGAACCAGCCACTCCTCAGGAGGCAGCTCACCTCACTACCCCATCCTCTAGAATAGAGTCGGGATGAAAAGCTGTGAAACCTGCAGTCAGCCACTGCCCCTCTCTGCTGCCCATGTCTCTGTGCCCAAGTCCTGACCTAGCAATGGGGAATGCGAAGAGTAGGTCAAACGCATGGTTGCCCCAGCAAAGCAGAGCCCCCGCATCATGAAAAAAAAAAATCTAGAGAGGGACTTCTTCTTTTTTAAAAAATAATTATTTCATTGCTCTGAAATTTAATTTCTTCCTTCAAGAGTAAATCACAGAAATGTTTTTGGGCAGTAACTGTCTTATTCATCTTTTGACATTTTTTAAACTTTGGCTTTTTTAAAATAAAATTTATTGGGGTGACATTGGTTAGTAAAGTTACATAGGTTCCAGGTTAAACTTTGGCTTTTCTTATTAACTGCTTTATCACACAATATTAACGAACTAGATTGTTCTGGGCGGCTTGTTATGAAAATCTGTCCCCTGCAGCTCCCATGTCTGATGGAATCAAGAAAAACAACACAATCATGGGAGCGAGATGAATGGTGTTATAGGGGTGCAGACTCAAAGATGTTAGGGAATGGGGAGGTTTGAATGGAGCCAGAACCCTGGACAAGCTTCGCTCTCATCCACTCCCAGCACCCATCGGCCAGTCTCCTGATCCTGTTCCTTTAGGCTGAACTCGCCCCTGCGGTTCCCCTTCCAGCGCTCTGGTCTCTATCCTGCCCCCACATCCCCTCCCCAGCTCACACACCCTTCATAGCTCCCTATTGCCCTCAGGAAATCCAGCTGGTAAATGAAACCAACTTTGACATGCTGCTCCTCTGCCCCCTCCCCTCCTCCTCCCCACCCACCAACAGCCCAAATTGTGACCTTGCTGTTCACCAGCTAAACCTGGGCAGCTTGGTCACTTGAGCTTCAGTTTGCTAGTTCATGAAAATGGGCGTGTGCTCAAGGAAGTGGATGGTTCGAGGTGTTGTAGACGCACCACCCTCGACAGGAGGCCTTGCCAGGTCATCTGCTATCTCTGAGGGATTCCAGCCCGAGGTTGCTGGTGGAAGACCATGTTTGATGTAGGGAAAGAGGCACCAGATTGGCTGTTAATAGACAAGGTGAACACACATCTGAGGTGTGCAAGTGCTGCAGGGAGCTCACAGATTGCATCTATTCGGGAGTAGGGTAAACCCAGAAAGCAAACAGCAGCTTTGTGTCTCTGAGGGGCAAGTGGACCCCACCCCAGCCCACCCAGCTGCTGCTATCTGCGTGAAAGTGTAGTGTTTGCTGAAATCAGTCCTTGCTCAAACATTTGTCTTCAAGAGGAGAGGTCTGCAGAGGCCCCATGCCCTATAGTCAGGGTCAGAGCTCACAGCTGGGGTGGAGAAGGAGAGGCACACGTCTGGGACTGCATGTGGCTGGACCTGAGGCTTCTCTCCAAGCCTGAGACTTGGGGCCAGAAGTCCTGTGGTAGGAAAACATGACTACTCAGAATAATGGGCCACGGACTCAGATTCTCCAGCCATCACCATGGAAAGGAATGAAGCACTGATGCTCACTACATAAATGAACCTTGAAAACATCCCGCTCAAAGAAGCCAGTCACAAAAGGCCACATAGTGTGTGACTCCACTTCTATGAAACGTCCAGAACAGGCAAATCCATAGAAACATATCCATAGTGGTCGTCAGGGCTGGGGGAGGGAGATGGAGAGTGACTGCTCATGGAGATGGGGTCTCCTTTTGAAGGGGATGAAAATGACCTGGTAGAGATGTGCTGGTTGCACAATATTGTGAATATCCTCAATGCCACTGAACTATACCTTTAACATGGTTAAAATGTGTGAAAAAAATTTTTTTTAAAGATTTGTTGAGAGAGGGTGAGAGAAAGGGGGAGGCCCCAGACCAGTCTCCTTAGTTGTGACATGGTTTCATTCCACATAGGTGGATATATGGCTATGTGGGGCGGGGACCAAACCGGGGGGCCTCACATGAGAGGTGAGAACCTTTGCCACTGAGCCATCTTGGCAGTTACCAGTTGTGCCATAGTTCGGCATATGGGTTCGCAAGGGCCAGGGCCGGGAATCAAGCCCCAAACCTCGCAATTGCAAGGCAAGCGCTATGCTCAACTGCTGAGTGACCCCAGCATCCCCCAAGTGTGAAAATTAATAGAGAAATTTCATATAAAAATGGAGTTGAGAAGACCAGAAGGGGGAGCCCTCACCCACTTCACTTGATGTCAATTACAGACCCCAGGAGGAAGAATTGTCAATTGGGGACTTCAACAGGAAAAGATGCACTTGTAAGTTGACACTACTTTACTACAAAGGAGGAAGAAAGCTTTGCATACTTGCCCAGCAACTTAGCCAATGAGAAATTGATGCTAACCTTAACTTTCATTTACCTCTGATGAACTTTTGTTCAAAATACCCCTCCCAACTCCCTCCTTTTAATCTATAAAAGTAGCACTTCTGTCCTTGGCTTGCTGGACCTGCCTATAGTTTTTCCTATAGTTTGCTTGTCCCAAATTGCAATTCGCTACTATTTCCAAATAAACCCATTTTGCTGGTAAAACCACCGGCTGTTTAATTTTTAAGACATGACTTCGTGTCATGACTGGTACCCAGACCCCCTGAGAAACTCCAAGGCTGGTGAGCAAACAGGTGCTGGTACCCACTGAGCTCACCTCTTTCTTGCCCATTTTAGAGTTTGAGAGTAAGCTTTCTCCTGGACTTAAGCTCCATGCTCTTTGCATTTTGAGCTCTCCAACTTTATTTGGGCTCTGTTCTCGCTTTTATAAAGGCTTTGTCCTTTTAGGAAGTCCTCTTTTAGCCTTTGGCCAGAATCCTATGGATTCAGGTTGTTCCTATTGGAAGTCTGTGAAATTTTTCTTCTGCTCCCAAGAAAAACACCTCTGAGAAAAAGGATCCCAGTCATCCAAATCAGGGGTCCCCAACCCCCAGGGCCACAGAGCAGGAGGTAAGTAGCGGGCAAGTGAGCGAAGATTCATCTGTATTTACAGCTGCTCCCTATGGCTTACATTACTTCCTGAGCTCTACTCCTGTCAGATCAGCAGTTAGAATCTCATAGGAGGCTGAACCCTATTGTAAACTGTAAATGCGCATCCCTCCCCCCATTCATGAAAAACTGTCTTCCACAAAACTGGTCCCGGGTGCCAAAAAAGTTGGGGACCACTGAGATGTTTTAAGGGCACCCCCTTTTCAGGGACTCTGGTTGCTTTTATTTTTAAAAACCGTGGTATTTCTTCATTCCATTTCTCACTAAACATACCAAGTTAACCAAAAATAATTTAAAATACCAGTGATCATTATGGAAAACTTCCAATCTCCCCAAACTTACTTTTCTCAAAACTGAGTTGGACAGCCATGGCCCTAAAATTAGCAAAACTAAAAGTGACACCTATTTTGATTGTTATTGTGAGGCTTCCAAATGTTTTCAACACTGCTGATTGACAGGTTGTCCAAAAAGCATTGTCAAATGGAGTTACACAGTATGACAAGTTTGCGAACTTGATACCGTGTGCTTATGTTGGCAGCACTTTACAAACAACACGGTAAGATTTATTTCATAACCTTGGTATATCAGTGCCTCACAGCTGTGTTTGTGTTGATGTGGCAGTTTCTTGCTGAGTGGCATTCATTATTGTTGTTGTGTGATTTTGTGTGCTGTCACAAGAACATCGGAGCATGAGTTTGCCAAGACCTTTTGGAGAGGCAAGATGTTTTTGAGCTGTTATCACTAGTAATAAAACATGGGTGTACCAATAAAACCCTGAAACAAAGTGTCAAAGTGCATAATATAAGTCAGTCAATTCTCAACAAACAAAGAAGTTCCATCAGTCCAAATGAAGAGTCAAAACAATGTTGCTAACCATTTTTTATATCAGAGGGATTGTTTATTATGAATTTGTACCAAATGGACAGTCAACCAGGTTGACTATTTGCAAGTGCTGAAAAGGCTGCATGAAAAAGTTAGACCAATAAAATATAATAATATTAAAAAAAAAAAAAAAAGTTAGACCAAAACAACCCGAACTTTTTGCCAATGATTCATGGCTCTTGAATCATGACAATGCACCAGCTCACATGGCAGTCTGTGACGGATTTTTTAGCCAGTAAACAAACAACTGTATTGGATCACACTCCCTACTCACCTAATCTGGCCCCCCGTGACTTTTTCTTTACCCCAAGATAAAAAGAAATGTTGAAGACATTTTGATGACATTCAGGACATCAAGGGTAATACAATGACAGCAGATGGCCATTGCAGAAAGAGTTCCAAAACTGTTTTGAAGGGTAGACTAGGCGCTGGAGTTGGTGCATAGCTTCCTAAGGGGAGTACTTTGAAGGTGACCATAGTGATATTCAGTCATGAGGTATGAAGAACTTTTTCTAGGATGAGTTTGCAAACTTAACTGTTAGACTGTGTAGCTCCTCTTGCTCTTTTGGTTGCAGTTGTTGGATATCAGGTCAAATTGGCTTTGTGGTACAATTTAAGACTTTGGACAGGCTACATGGGCCAACTAGACAATAGCACCTCTCAGAATATAAACTCTTTATTAGTCCTTATACTATACCCTATGTTACCCATATACTGCTGCATAAGAAATGACCCCAAAACTTAGCAATTGAAAACAACAAACATTTTCTTCATGGTTTCTGTGGGTCAGGAATCTGGGATTGGCACAGCTGGGTAAGTGTAGCTTAAGGTATTTTATGAGGCCACAGTTGAGGTTTTGGCTGGGGCTGTGGTCAGCTCAAGGATTGACTAGGATTAAAGGATCCAATACTATGTTCACTCACTCCACAGGGCTTCTGCATGACATGCCAGCTAGCTTCCACCAGCACGAGTAATCCAAAACACCCAGGAGGACAGTAGCCAGTCTTATTTTTTTTTTAAGCTTAAACACATGGGTGTATTTTTCTTATATAACAAGAAGTCCAGAACTAGGCAGCTACTGGTATCCCTTCACCTGCTCTGTGATGCCACAGACTTTTTCTTTTTGGCAGCATCACTTAGTGTGTTCTCTTTATCTACAGGCTTGTTGCCTTCTTTTTTTTTTTTTTTTTTTTTTTTTTTTTTTTTTTTTTTTTTTTTTTTTTTTTTTTTTTTTTTTTTTTTTTTTTTTTTTTTTTTTTTTTTTTTTTTAAATATATTTTTATTTATTTATTTATTTTTGACAGAGAGAGAGAAAGACAGAGACAGAGAGAGAACCGAACCGGGGGAGCTCCCAGCTCAGCACACGGCTCCGCACGGGCCAGGGCCGGGACCCGATCCCCGGTCCCCGGCGCTGCAAAGTGAGCGCTCAACCCACTGAGCCATCCCGGCTTCCCCCAGGCTTGTTGCCTTCTGACTGCAAAACAGCTGCCACACCTCCAGGCATCACATCCACATTGAAGGCAGAAAGAATGGGAAGCCAGCTGCAGCTCCCTTTTAGCAAGATGGAAAAAGCTTTCCTAGAAATCCCCACAGCATACTTTCAAACATGATCACCCCTACCTGCAAAGGAAGCTGGGAAGCTGGGGAACAGGAAACCTGTCTTTTAAACCTAATCTTGGAAATGCCATCTCATTGTTTCTGTTGTGTGATATTAAAAGCAAATTGGTAAATCATACCCAAGGTCAAGGGGAGAGAATTACAGAGGTGTGATCACGGGATCATCTTGAAGGCTTCCCTTCACAGGTCCCAAAGCCAGGAGCCTAGATAACTAAATCCAGGCAAAGAAAACATGCCGCAAATTTAGCTGGGGGTCTATTCTGGAGATCCAGGTGGATGTATCCTTTTTTTTTTTTTTTTTTTTTTGGTCACAGGCTCTTTTACTTGACCTGTAGTACTATAGTATATCAGGAAGTATTTGTCATAGTACAGATGCCCTGATGTCTGGCTACGAGGAAACCAACACTGGTGAATGAATTTAAATGGGTCTGTGGGTCCTCAAGAGCAGGACCTATGTCTTCATAAGCAGTAACACAGAAAGGCACAGACTTGAATGGGAACACAAGTATTGTTTATTACAGCAGGAGTGAGCCAAACACTGGTCCCTGAGATTTTCTGAATGGAGTTAGTAAACAGATTTTCTGGAGTTAATTAGGCAGGTGGGGAAGCTGGGATGGCTCAGTGGGTTAAGCGCTGGCTTTGCAGCCCTGGGGCTTGAATTCCACCCCGACCCATGGGGACCCATATGCTGAGCTGGGGTGTGCCCCCAGTTCAGTTCTTGCTGGGGCCTATGCGGGAGGCTCCTGGCCCAGTTCCTGCCCTGCGCCCACCTGTGGAGTGAAACTATATGGAAAACTAATGCTGTCAACTATGGGGACTGCTCTGGGCCCTCCCCCTTCTCTCTGTCTCTTGCTGTCAAAAAAACAATAAAAATAGGGGAAAGCCGGGACGGCTCAGCGGGTTGAGCGCTCGCTTTGAGGCCATGAGGACCGAGGATCGAATCCCGGCTCCGGCCCAGGCAGGACCCACGTGCTGAACTGGGGAGTTCCCACAGTTCGGTTCTCTAGCTGTCTCTGTCTCTGTCTCTCTCTCTATCTGTCAAAAAGTAAAATAGAAATAACTAT
>PVKE010000245.1:0-132174 GCA_004027555.1 Craseonycteris thonglongyai | reverse complement strand
CCAATAAAAATAAATCTTTAATGACTATCTGGGGGTGGGGAGAATACCGTATTTTCTGGCGTATAAGACGACCGGGCGTATAAGACGACCCCCTAATTTTACAGTTAAAACATAGGTTTAGGCCTATATTCGCTGTATAAGACTACCCCCCACTTCCGAGGCTGTAGTCTTATACAGAGAATATAGGCCTAAACCTATGTTTTAACTGTAAAATTAGGGGGTCGTCTTATACGCCCGGTCGTCTTATATGCCGGAAAATACGGTACTTAAAAAAGACAAACATTAGGCAGGTGTATCTCTTAGAGCATGGGTGGGCAAACTGCGGCCCGCTACAGGTTTTTTTGCGGCTCACCAAGACATCAGATTTTTATGATAAAATTTATATCTTTTCTGAAATGCAAAGTTAACTAACAAATGCAATCACTTAAAAAGGTGTGGCCATCCGCTAATCTTCGTTTCCACAAAGCAGCCCCCAAGCCAAAACAATTGCCCACCCCTGTCTTAGGGGAACATGTTGGTTATTATGGTGAGAAGATACCCCATATCTGTTTCCATTCTTGATGGTCTGGGCTTGCTGAGGGTTCTAATGACCTCAGCAGAAACTCATTTTGTTGACCTGAGATCAAGATCCAGTTTTTGGGAAACAACTGAAGTTTTTAAATATTTCTTTGGGGGAGGGAACACCACACTTCTACTCAATTTAACAGAAGAATTTACACTTATCATGCCATGAATTCCTAGGGAATAGGTTTCTAGTAGCTCAGGCTCCTTTCCATTGGTTCTCACAAAGTGTGCTGATCTGGGTTGAGCTGGCTGGTTCCTCAGTTAAACCCAGGCACCTTTCTCTTTGGCTTCCTTCTTTTTTTGATCATTTTCCTTCAAGTGTTTCAGGAAACTGTTTCGGCTGGCTCTTAGAGTGCTCAATATGCTCAATGCATACAGTAATTCTCTTGGCAAGAATCCCGCCCTTGTTTGATTAAGATCCAGTTTTTACAAGTTAAAGTTTGGGATTAAGTAGGTAAGAGAAATGTACCTAGTAGGAGGGGCCCATAGAAGGAAATCTGTATTAGTTTCTACTATATTATGCTATAACATAGTTCTACAAACTGGATAGCTTAAAACAACAGAAACTTATTTTGATTTCCTTCTGTTTGAAATGAAGGTGTCAGCAGGTTGGTCCATTCTGGTTGCTGGAAGAAGCCAGGTGCAGGGCAGAAGGAAGGTCTCTGGCCATCCACTGTCACAGCCAGCAATGGCAGGCTTCTCACTTTTCTCATCTTTTCCACTTGAAGCTGGAGAAAGTTCTCTGCTTTTTTTTTTTCTTTTTAAAGATTTTATTGTTTTTGACAGAGATAGAGAGACAGGGAGAAGGGGGAGGCCCCAGAGCAGTCTCCATAGTTATACGTCATTAATTTTCAACATGGTTTTGTTCCACACAGGTGGGCGCAGGCCGCACAGGGCAGGAACTGAGCTGAAAGCCTCCCACATGGGAGGCACGCCCCCTCAAGCCAGGGGTTGAACTGGGGGGTGAGAACTGAACTGGGGGGTGAGAACCGAACTGGGGGCCTCCCACATGGGAAGCACACCCCAGTTCAGCATATGGGTCTGCACGGGCCGGGGCTCAATCCTTGGTCCCTGGCGCTGCAAAGCTTAACTCACTGAGCCATCCTGGCTTCCTCTATTTTATTTATTTTATTTAAAGATTTATTTTTATTTTGGTTGTTTTTGATAGAGAGAGAGAGATACAGAGACAGAGAGACAGAGAGAAGGGGGCGGGCCCAGAACAGTCTCCATAGTTGCACATCATTGGTTTTTCCATATAGTTTCATTCCGCAGGTGGGCACGGGGCTGCACAGGGCAGGAACTGGGCCGGGGTCTCACCCCGGTGAGAACCGAACTGGGGGCACTCCCCAGTTCAGCACATGGGTCCACACGGGCTGGGGCCAGGATTCGATCCTCAGTCCCCAGGGCTGCAAAGTGAGCGCTTAACCCACTGAGCCATCCCGGCTTCCCCCTATTTTATTTATTTTTAAACCTGGCTCTTATCCAGTGGAAGGTTAACAAGGTATTACCTTTGGCATCTTCCCACCCCAATACTGAACAATAAATGTTTACGTTAAGCCCTTTCTCCTTGGTGACAACCACCATTACAGGTGCACGGGCTCCATCCTCCACATCACAGTCATGGGAGAGGCAGAAAACAAACATGTCACCAAATGGATAAAGCAAGTTGATGCTAAGACAGAAATTAAAAAATAGAGCTGGCAATGGAGCACCCATGACTCTCACAGTGAGGCAGGTCTTTCTCAGGAAGACAGAATTGGGCCAAAGCCTTAAGGAAACGAAGGAGCTGACCAGGAGAAACGGTGGATGAGGGCAGAGGGAATAGCACAGGTGGACTCCCTGAGGCAGGACCCTACCAGGCATTGGAGAAGGGAGGCTGGTGTGGCTGGAGCTGAGGGCGAGTGGGGAAGAGGAGGAAGCAGAGGTGGGGAGGCGGTAGTAGCAGAACAGTGGGAACCCAGGGAGGATTTAGAACAGGGGAGATCCACGGTCTGACTTAGGTCCTAGCAGTGTCACTGGGGTTGCCTTTCAGAGAATGGACTCTGTGGTCAAGTCGTCTTGCCTGAATTGCCCCATCCCCCACCCCCAATTCCCACCCTGCTTCTCCCTACAGCCAGGCACAGTGTAACCATCCTATAATAAAAGTAAATAATATTGCAAGAAGGGAGAAGACAGCAGTCCAGGAGGAGGAGGCCAGCAAGGAATTTGAGTCGCTCATGGTTACATGTTGGCCAAATTCAATTCCTGGTCTCTTTGAGTCTCAGTTTCCCCACCTGGTCGGCTCAGAGTGTGTTAATTTTTCTGCCCCTTCTCCTGCTCCTTCCCTCCCCAGCTTTGCAAGTGGGAGGCAGAGAATATGGGCTAGGACAGCGTGGTAAAGCGCAAAGAATAACGAAAGGCTCAAGAGGTTGCCTCTCGACTTAGTTGGGTCTACTTACCGGGCGTGGACCGCGGGGCTCTGGTGCGCCCTGGCGGCGGGGCAACCCGCAGCTGACTCTGTAGGACCATGTAGACAGTCGAAGCCGCCATTTTTCTTACGGGCAGCGGCCATCTTGGTAAAGGCAATGTCCTAGATTGTCATTTCTACCTGCCCCTTCTGCCTCACCAATTATCTTAAGTGAGCGCCGGAGATGAGGTTTTATACAATACACACTTTGAAGAGAAAAGTAAATGGCTGATGACCTTGGCTTGTGCCGGGGACCAGGCCATCATTTGCTTTACTAAGATGGCGCCGGCTCCGGGACGTAATCAGCGCGCGCAGCCGGGAACTCAGCACGCAAGTCCCGCGGTGACGTAACGGAGGCGCGACCTGGCCGGCGCTGGGGGAAGAGGTAGGTGCGGCTGTGGCGCGGGAGGAGCCGGGGTTCAGGGGGCGGGGTGCGGGTGGGCCTGGCGGGCTGCTCGACCTGGGATCACCCCCAGGGAGGGCTGGAAGTGGGGTTCTCGTGGAGACCGTGGCACCTTTGGCACCTAGTCTCCACGGCTCCTGAGGGGGCTATGCCCATTTCCTGGAGCGCGCGACTGAGACTGAGAGGGACAGCATCGCGTTCGAGGCCATCCAGCTCCGGCCCTGCCCCTGAGCAACTTCCAGGCTTGCGGGTGACAGAGCTGCTACGGATGTCCCCGGCCTCTGGGGGAGTCTAGAAGGGAGAGCGGGAGGGCTTCTTGGAGGAAGTGGTGTTGAGCTCCTTCTCTTCTCTTACTTTTACACCCAAGCAACCAGGGGGGTCGTGATTCCCTCCTAGTGGACCCCCTGTTCACCTGGACCCCTGCCTCACACCTGGGTTCACTTTCAGCTCCAGAGGGCTCTGACACCCTCTGTAGGCTCCCATCACCCTGGAATACAAATCCCTTTTTCCAGCCTGCCTCCCCCACCCTCTTGGGAGCTCGGGTCTCCCCTTCCTTTAGACCTGTTCTTAGATGTCTCATCCTGGAAGCCCTTTGATGCGCGCGCGCGCGCGCACACACACACACGTTGGGTCAGAAACCCCCTCTGGTCTTCTTTGGCACCCTGCATGTTCCTATTACAACTCTGATCAGCAGTAGTTACTCCTATTGTTCACCTCCTAGCCAGCCTGGGAGTTCCATTAGGGCAGGAAGCCCATCGGCTGGGCATACCACTCCTACTAGGTGCTTAGTGCATGTTTACTGAATGACAAAGTGTGTGAGTGAGTGACTTTACCATATGGAGAAGAAAAGCTGGCTTAGTCTCCTTGGGCTGCCATAACAAGATACCACAGACTGGGGGGCTTAAACAACAGACATTTATTTCCTCACAGTTTTGGAGCTGGGAAGTCCAAGATCAAGGTGCCAGCCAGTTCGGTTCCTGGTGAGGTGCTTCCTGACTTGTAACAACTACCATCTCACTATGTCTTCACATAGCAGAAAAAGCAAGCTTCTGGTGTCTTTTGCTCCTATAGGGGCACGAGACCTATTAGATTAGGCCCCAACCCTATGACCTAATTTAATCTTTGGCACCTTCTCACTAGCCCTGTCTCCAAATAGTCAAAAGAGTCCTGTCAGGCTTTGGGATGGAGATGGGGTTCGTGAACATCGGGGCATGGGAGGAGGGGATACTGGGGCAGAGTCTGTGTGAGTGGGCAAGATTTTCACAGGAGGAGGGGACGAAGTGGGGGTATATCAGGTGCTCAGAAGCTGGAGGGAAGGTGACTGGGAAGAGCAGTGAGAAGCTGAGTTTGGACACAACACAGAACATGAAGTAAATACTGGGGGAACCCTGGAAATCAATATTTGTTCATTGATTTGCTCAAAACATTTATTGAGCAAACAAATGAGGGCACTGGGACACAAGCGACCAAGGCAGTCTCTGCTCCTCTCTCAAGGAACTCCAGTCTGGTGAGGAAGATGGACATTTGTCAAACAATTACATAAATGAACAAAAAGCAACCCAGACAAGTGCCTCAAAGAGAAGTTTGTGGTTTGCATCAGGGTTTCTCAGGGAAGGCTTCCTGGAGGCAGCAATACCTGAGCTGGGCCCTGAAGTTTAAATAGGAGTTAACTTGGTAAAAAGAGGTGCAAAGAGCAGTCAGGTGGAGGGCGTAGCAAGTACAAAGGTCCTGAGATAGGAACATGCTTGGGATGTTTGAAAAATGGCAATGAGGCTGTTCCTGAATGAGTGAGGGGGAGATGGAGGGAGCAAGTGTGGTAAGAAATTTCCTCATCTATAACTTGGAGAGTGACCCCTATTTCTTGGTGCTGTCCTGGGGGTCTGGGAGGGGGTGTCGTGTACATTATAGATGCACAGTAATGAATGCTAGATTTAGGGGACCAAGGTGCAGATGGGAAAAGTGTGGGATCAGGCTGGCATATTCACACTGGAATTACCTCCACATCTTAGAAAATTGGGGCTTGAGGAGAGCACATCAGCCACAATTACAGAGCCAAGACTCAACCCTGAGTCTTCTGGGTCCAGTGATCCCCAGTATGTCCTGTTGTTCTCCATGGGATCACTCCCCAGTCAGCCTGGAGTGGCTGCCCCTCCATGTTGAGTGAGGGACCCCAGTGACCTCAGAGTCCAATCTGCATTGATGCTCCTTGAGCTAGGCAGTGGTTAAGAGCATGGAGTCAGGACTGAGGGGCTGCGCCTGGGGTGGAATCCAGGCTCTTCCACTAACCCTCTTGTATGGCCCTGAGCCTGTCACTTCTCAGAGCTTTAGAGTCCTCATCTGTAAAATAGGGACTGGGCCGGGTGCCTCACTTCCCCACCTTAGAATGGGAATAAGGACAGTCCCCATGTTTAAGGCCTTGGGGCATTTGATGGAGAGTCCATCTAAGGTGCTTAGCAGAGGATGCCTTTTCTGCTGCCAGGGGATGAGATGGTTTAGAATGCACCTGGCTGGGAGCAAGAGCTCCCTCTGACTCCAAATCTCTGGCTCTGCTAGCTGTATCATCGTAATTTCCTCAGTGTTTGGTGCCTGCCCATATGACCTGGAGGGGGCTTTGGCACAACCTAATCAGAAGATGTTCCTGCCCTATTCAAAGCTGCCTAATAGCTCCTTGGTGCCTGAGTATGGCCTCATTCTTGCCCCCAGGCTTTTGCATGTGCTGTGCCTGCCACCCTTCATCCTTACAAGGCTGCCTCTGACCCATCCTTTGCGTCGCTTCAGCTTGGCTGTCACCCTCCAGGGTTGTGAGAATTCACTAAGATGCTGCATGTAAAGCACATGGCCCAGTGCACACAACTGTTGCAAATGGGACTGATACTAGAGTTTCTGATGGGGCTTAGAGAAGGGATCTCCTTCTCCCACCAGTCGCACAGCTAAAAGGGAGGAGTCAGAGGTTGCCTGGTGATCCTGAGTCATGATGACCCAACATTATTTCCCCTTCATTCTTAGATGCTGGGCCTGTTTCTGCTAGGTTCACCAGGGGACTGAGATGGCTTTCTCAGCTGAGGGCGAGCAGGCAGCCCTCATGACAGAGACAGAGAGAGACAGTGGGGGGAAAAGCGAGGGGAGAGTGATTGTGAGAGGACAGTAACACGACACGAAGCCCTTCCCACCTACTGGTCCTGCCCTCTGAACTTCCCTGGAGCAGAGCACAGGGAGGCAACCCACACATGGCTGCTGTCTCTTCAGACTCAAGCACCCTATTAACACCCTCCGGACCCAAGGAGGCACAAGCTGAGGAACAATGGAGTAGTTTGTTTTTTTGGGGGGGGGAGGGGGAGAATGACATAGGAGGTGGTCACATCAGCCCACTTCCCAGATGAGGAAAACCAAGGCCCAGAAAGCACATTCCCTGAGCCACATAGCACTTGGTCCTCAGCCAGCACTTGGAAGGTGTGCTGTTAATTTTTCAGCTGCACAGCCTTCCCTTCCTCACCTGAAGGGCAGGCTTGGAACTGAGACTCCAGGCTAGGCCCCATGTGACCTAGCTAGATACCTTGGCTTCCCTACCTTAGAATGGGAATAAGTGCAGTCCCCACATTTAAGGCTTTGGGGCATTTGATTGAGTTGGTCCATATAAAGTAGTTAGTAAAGGACTGGGTACAGGGAGGGTGACACCTGCCACTGATGGGTGTGGTCATTTTCCCAGTGCCTAGGGTGGGACTTTCATAGAACTTTGTGATTGTTACAACATTTCCCAGCTGTACGAGCTAGGGCTGGATTATTAGTTGCAGTTCATGGCAGCTGCTTACCTAGGGTGAGGGGGACTCAGCCTTAGGGCTGTGGGACCCAGGAACTGAGAACCTCAGAAGAGGCAGAGTGGAAGGGGCCACACAGAGATAGGATTGCAGGGGTCCACAGCAGCAGGACTTGTGCGAGCCAAAAAGTGGGTACAACTCAGATGTCCATCAGTGGACAGGTGGATAAGCAAAATGTAATCTATCCACACAAGGGAATATTACTCAGCCACAATAAGGAATGAAGCACTGATACATAATGCAATGCAGATTAACCTTGAAAACATCATGCTGAGTGAAAAAAGCCAGCCATAAAAGACTGCATGTATGATTCCATCTATATGAAATGTCCAGAACAAGCAAATCCATAGAGACGGAAAGTAAATTAGTGGTTGCCAGGGGCCAGGGGAGGGGAGATAGGGAGTGACTAACGGGGATGGGGTCTCCTTTTAGGGTAATAGAAATGTTCTGAAATTAGATAGAGGTGATGGTTGCACAATATTGTGAGTATACAAAATGCCATTGAATGGTACACTTTAAATGGTCCATTTTGTTATATAAACTTCACCTTACTACATTTTTAAAGAGAGCATGAAATCTGAGCTCTCATTTTTTA
Source organism: Craseonycteris thonglongyai (assembly GCA_004027555.1). Taxonomy (NCBI): domain Eukaryota; kingdom Metazoa; phylum Chordata; class Mammalia; order Chiroptera; family Craseonycteridae; genus Craseonycteris; species Craseonycteris thonglongyai. The sequence goes on along the minus strand of PVKE010000245.1, from coordinate 124,351 downwards.
GACTAGGCCATTGAGGACTCCAGGGGGTCCTGGCTGCCCAGGTACAAGTCTGGGGATGCCAGGGATGGACTTTCCCCACTCACTGGTCCCTGTCCTCCTGCAGCCTGCTGAGGGATGCCCAAGAAGTTCCAGGGTGAGAACACCAAGTCTGCAGCGGCCCGGGCACGTAGGGCTGAAGCCAAGGCGGCAGCTGATGCCCGAAAGCAGAAGGAGCTGGAGGATGCCTACTGGAAGGATGAGGACAAACACGTCATGAGGAAGGAGCAGCGCAAGGTGTGGGGGGCCCAGGTTGCCATGCCTGTGACTGAAGCATGCAGACATGGTAGAAGGTGGCAGGAGGCCTCTGCGGCTTTGGCCTGAAGAACAAGGAGGCATTAGACCAGGAACAAGGGTGGGGAGGGAGGCAGAGGCATAGGCTCATGCAAAGGCCCTGGGGCGGCCAGGACTTGGCATGTCTGGGGAGTAGTCACTGGCCTCAGTGGCTTGTTTCTCCTCTTCACGTGATGCCACAGTCAGGCTACACTGGTGATTATCACCCTTGGGTGATTCTGGAGACATCTGGGGACATTTTTGGTTATCACAACTGGTTGGTAGAGGGTGCTTCTGGCATTAGTGGGTAGAGGCCAGGTATGCTGCTCCTCACTACAGTGCTCAGGATGGGCCTCCAATAAAGAATGAACTAGCCCAGACGTCAGCACTGCCACGGCTGGGAAACACTGGGATAGGTCCCCCATTTCTGACCTGATGACCTGGGGCCTGCAGGATCTCCCAGGAGTTTATAAAAACACAGAAGAGGGCAGGGATGGCTGGCTATCCATCCCCTGTTGGGCCCAGTGTCAGGCACACAGTGGGTACTTAATCGGTGTCTGGGAATGATTCAGGGCTGGTGCTGACCTACTGGGCCCAATAGGGGGCCACCAAAGACCAGTGTAGCCAATTCCTGCTGGTCAGACCTGCCCATAGCCCAGGGGATGCATTGCTGACTGGGGACAGAGAAAAGAGTGGTTTCTTCTACTGGGAAACTGATAAAGATTGTGGAAAATAGCAATGCTGATGCGTGATTCCTGCACGCCCAGATCATGGAGTGCCTGGGAACTCAGGAGAGGTTTTCCATTGTCTTTTTGTGCAGGATTAGATATTGCCTTGTTGTTAGTGGACCTTGAATGTCCTTGGTTTTCTCCCCATTCCCCCTGCCATACTGCATTGCATCCATGGAGGTCTCTAAACTTTTTCATTGTCAGCATTTTGACAACATAGAATAGTTGAAAACCCAAAAGGAAAACCAGTGTCTTCCAAAGATCCATTACCCAGATAGAAAATCCAGAAACCTTTTGACAATCCCAGAGGCAGTGACACGCCCAGGCCTGGGCCCTGGGAGCTCTCTGCAGGCCTTCATAGTAGGCCTTGGGGTCATCCCTGCCCTCCAGATGAGGAAGTGAGCTCAGATCACAGTGGCCCTGCCCAAGGTGCCTGAGCACAGCAGGAGCCAGAAGCTGTACTCAGACCCACTTGACCTTTAACACCCCCCATGCCATGCAGGTTGGAGGCAGTGGCTGTCCTCAAGCACGTTGGCCCCTCTCCTAGGACATTGAGTCCAGCCACAGGAATTTCATGGGGGCATTGTAGGCTGGGACCATCCCAGAGGCATGGAAGACAGATGGCAGAGTTATAGGCAGTGGGTGGCGGGCAAGTGAGGGTACCTTCAGCGCAGGGCCCAGCTAACGGCCACCCTGTACTGCAAGTGAGTGAGGACCTTGCTCTGCCCCCTGGAGCGGTGGAGGGGCAATGGCCACGGACAAGTCCTGTAGACCAGATGTCCCCTCATCTAGCTGGCATCTGCGCCTCTCTGGGGAGCCAAGGTGGGGTCATCCCCAGCCCTGTCATGCTTGGCTGGGGACAGTGCCTCCACAAGGTCTCCTGACTCATAGAGGCAGATCTCCTGCCCAGTTGGCAAATGGGTCTAGACCTTCCATGTCTCAACCACCTTTGGAATCTCATACAAACCCTTCCCCATGCCCTTGAGGCTCCGACCCCCCCACCCCCACCCCACTGCCTCTCCCAACTCTAGCCACACCAGTCTCTGTGCTGCTCCCCTGTTATGCTAGGTGGTTCCTGCCTCAGGGCCTTTGCACCTGCGATTCCCACCACCACTCTCCTGTCCCCTAGCTCTCCTGGCTGGCTCCTCCTCCAGCCCAGGTGTCACTTTTTCTTTCAAGAGCCACCCACCCACCTGTCTTGGCCAAGTTTCCCCACTGTTCCCACTATCATATAGGACAGGAATCCCCAGTTGGCCCCTCTTGCTCCCAGCTGTGTCCTCTGCACCTAGCACATAGCAGGGGCTCAATACATGTTGGTTGAGATGAAAACCTAGACCCCCATGGTGATAGGGTGGGCTTCACTTCTGACTGCCCACCCTGTCCCCCAAGGAGGAGAAGGAGAAGCGGCGCCTGGAGCAGCTAGAGCGAAAGAAGGAGACCCAGCGCCTGCTGGAGGAGGAGGACTCAAAGCTCAAGGGCGGCAAAGCTCCCCGGGTGGCTGTGCCCAGCAAGGTCACCCGTGCCCAGATTGAGGAGACCCTCCACCGAGACCATCAGCACAAGGAAGCCCTGGAACCAGGTGTGGTAGGGTCCCTGTTGGAACTGCCCTCTTACCCACTAAAGAACAGGCAGTGGACTACCCTCTGGGCTAAGTCCAGACCCCCTCCTCCTCCCAGGAGAAGCTACCCAGGCTTTGCATGGTGAAGGGTGTGTGGGCAGCAGCCTGGCAGGCCGGCTTTGAGGACTAACCACACAGACACGTGTGGAGGGATTGCTCTGCATGCCTCCTCGGGTCCAGAGGGTGTTAATGGGGTGCTTGAGTCTGAAGAGACAGCAGCCATGTGTGGGTTGCCTCCCTGTGCTCTGCTCCAGAGAAGTTCAGAGGGCAGGACCAGTAGGTGGGAAGGGCTTCGTGTCGCGTTACTGTCCTCTCACAATCACTCTCCCCTCGCTTTTCCCCCCACTGTCTCTCTCTGTCTCTGTCATGAGGGCTGCCTGCTCGCCCTCAGCTGAGAAAGCCAAGAGCCACCTGGAGGTGCCGCTGGAGGAAAACGTGAACCGCCGCATGCCGGAGGAGGGCAGCGTGGAGGCGCGCACCATTGAAGATGCTATCGCGGTGCTCAGGTAGAGGGGCGGGGCCCTCAGAGGAGGGGCTTTAAACCTGAGGTAGGGCTTGAGCCTCTGAGGGCGGGGCGCACTGCCAGGGGTGGGGCTTGGGCGTCTGGGGGGCGGGAGACTAAGTCTGATGGGGTGGGGGGCCGCGTCCATACCCCCTTGACGCCCTTGTCCGCCTGTAGTGTAGCAGAGGAGGCTGGAGACAGGCATCCCGAGCGCCGCATGCGGGCGGCCTTCACCGCCTTTGAGGAGGCTCAGCTGCCGCGGCTCAAGCAAGAGAACCCCAACATGCGGCTGTCACAGCTGAAGCAGCTGCTCAAGAAGGAGTGGCTACGCTCACCAGACAACCCGATGAACCAGCGGGCCGTTCCCTTCAACACTTCCAAGTGAGCTCCAGTTTGGGAGAGCCGCCCAGAGGCTGTCAGCGGTGTGGCTCGGCACCCCTCGGGTGCTCAGCTCCGAAGTTACAGAGGTCTAGAAGCCCAGGCATGTGTCCTGGAGGCTAAGTGGCATCATTGGCCATGCCTCCTGCCGAGGGTCCCAGGTCCAAGTGACATCCACCCTCTTCTCATGTGCAGTCCAGAGCTAAGGGCCCAATAAAGGCAGTCAGTGAGGCAAAGTGTGCACTTGAATTCTCTTGGGGCGGATGGGTGGTGGGGAGAGGGGGACTGGAGTGAGGGGATAGATGTGTGGGCCACATCCAGAGATGACAAGGGCTCCCAGCAGCCCTCTGTTGCAAGCTACCTGAGAGCTGTTCCCTGCTCTAGGGCACCCTTCTGGCCGGACCACTTGTCCAGTGAGGACCCTGTACCTCCATCACAGAGCTTGGCTGGGCTGCTGCTGTAAGGGGCAGCTCGGAGAGCTTGCACTGGCTCCAGGTCATGTAGCACTAAAGGGGATGAACCAGAGGAGAGTGTACTAGTTGTTGGCATCCTGAGATTCTGCTTCAGAGTCAGTGGCCAGGTCACATGTGCTTGGAGTCAGAAAATGCTGGCTGCTTTGCTGTTGTCCCAACATGGGAGGCATGTGGGTCGAGTCCTGGGCAAGCTTCCCAGTGGAGGATTTCTTCAAAGAGGACCTTTGTGGGAAATGAGTCAGATTCCATCGCAGGAGCCGAGCACTGGGCAGGCAGGGACCTGGAGGCTGGAGTAGGCAGGTGGATCCGGGTAGCAATGAACATCCTTTTGGAGGTTGCATGTGTGGGAAGAGCTGGGTGAGATCTTAATCTAGTTCCAGCCTCTAGAGCTTAGTCTCAGGGACTCAATTGAGAGGGAGGGCAGCTGGGAGATGGGCCCATGTGTGTGGAGCAGGATTCAAGCATTTACCAGGTCACTGCTCTGGCTCCCACTCAAGTGACATCCTCCTTACTCCCAGAAAGCTGCCCCATCCCCCCCAGTCTCCACCACCCTCTCATTTTCAGCCTCTCCTGCTTCCTTGCTCTCAGCTTCTCCAACACAGCAGACTTGTTCCTCCTCAGGGCCTATGCCCTGTTGGGTCTTCCTGACAAGGGTATTTTCCCAAATACCAAGTCAAGTCTCAGATGCAGATCCTAACGGATACCCCCAACTCTGTGAGTCAGGGCTGGGTCAAAGGGGGCCAGGCTCTGCCCAGAGGTAGCGGGGCTTCATGGAGGGAGGGCCTTGAAAGACACGTAGGAATTCTCCACACAAGGGACAAAAAAGGCCAAAGGAGCCACACATGCAAAGTCCTAGGGGTCACAACTCTCCTGTTTAAGGGAGGGTTGCCATTAATAATTAGTACAGCTGAAGTGTAGTGTGGAGGCTTCCTGAAACAATGGCATCTGCATAAAAACTAACCAGTATACAGTAAGCACTGGCTTAGTTTGAGGATCAGCCAACCCTGAGACAAGGACTGGAGGGTATGTGAAGGATCCCGGAAGACCCCATGGGAGTTTCACAAGTGAGAAAGACAGAAGGAACCCTGCAGAGGGTGCCAATGAGCAGAGTCCCCACCAGGAAGTGGGGGACTGGATCACTACAATAAGCATCCCCTAGACGCTGGGACCTGGTAGTATCTTACTGAGCTCTGGGAACAGCCCCATGAGATACTGACCCCCTTTACAGACGGGAAGACTTAAGTCACCTGCCTGTATTTCATAGAAAGTACCCAGAGCTGTAGGGGAGACAGCAGGGGTAGTGGTGGGGCCGTGAATTGGGGTTGAAGGTGTCAGCCACATAACCGGTGGGGATGCCCAGATGGCTCCCTAGAAGCAGAGGCCTCCCTCTTCTGGAGCCTTAGTGGGTCTGAACCTCATAACACCTATATAAAATGGGGCTAAAAACAGTATCCCTAAGCTATCTCGAAAATCAACGAGATGGTGCCTGGGAAGGGCATATCTTGAAGGGCTTGGCAAGGGAGCCTCCTACAGTGGTGACACTGAGGTCTTTGGGGCTAGGAATGAGCAGGTTCGGTATCAATGGTGATTAACCCAAGCGAAGAAGCCAGCTAGGCATGCAAAGCCTTGGACGCCAGGCTGAGGCATGGGACTTAATCCCAACGCGATGGCGAGCCCTGGTGGGGGTGTGAGCAGGGGCGGAAGGGTATCGGAGCCATGCACGGCAAGCTCTGCTGCAGACCTGTATAGGGTCGACCAGTGGACCAGAGAGTAAAGGTACAACTCAGGAGAGGAGCTGAGAGAACCGCCGTCATACATAAAGATGATGGTAAGAATATCTGATCCCTTTTACAGAAAAGCCCCTTCTCTTTCCGACCTCGCCCCCGCGGAATCCCGAGCCCGCGCGTGCGCGCAGGCAGTGGGGAAATCCCTGGCTTCCCCGCAGTGAGCGGGAGTGGGTGTGAAGCTGGAGTTCCGTGCGCTTCCATCCCGTCCCTCACGCGTTGCCAGGACGACCGGGCGGAGACGCAGGGACGCAGAGCGCGCACTGCGCCTGCGCCGCCGCGGCGCTCGCCACGCACCAGGGCTTTCCCGTAGCTCACAAGTCGCGGGACGGGGACACCGCGCCCAGCGCGCATGCGTTGACCCCCGCCGGCCCTCCCCCGCCCCCAGCCTTTGGGCCAGGGAATCCTCACCCGCCGCAGTGCGCACTGGGGGCGGGGCGGGGAAACCGGATCAAACTGGAGTCGGGTTCGCCAAGGAGGTGGCGGGGGAGGGAGCGGGAGCAGGGTCTTCCCGAGGTTCCCGCTGCGGCCCTTGCCGTAACCTTGGCAACTCAGCGCGCTGACCGCAGTGCGGGGGCGGCGGCGGCGGCCTCGGGGAAGCCGGGAGGTTCTGCGCCTGCGTGGAGCTCTGCTTCTGTGGCCGGGGTTCCCTCCTGTGTGCCGGCGGGTGTCGGCCGGGGGGCGGGGGAGAGGGCAAACGTGGAGGGAGGGGCTGCGGAGGAGGGGCGGGAGCGGGAGAAGGTAGGGGGCAACGCGCGTGTAGGGATGTTGGGGAGGGGGGTGCAGGGAAGGCGGGGTGGGGAAATAGCGTGGCGGGAGGGCGGACAACAAAGGAAGGGGGAGGGGAGCCTTGGGAGCAGTTAAGAAACGTGAACAGTGTGAGGGTACAAAGAGAAGCCTGTGAAGGTGGCTTGGGGGTGTGGTGGGTTTGACTGGAGGGAAGGCTGGAAGAGAGGATAGACACCTGGAACTACCCCCACTCCAGCAAACCCCAGGTTTGCTTGGCCAAAAGATGGGGGCCTAGGGTTTCCAGATTTAAAAAAGAAACAGGATGCCCAGTTAAACTTTTACATAAACAACGAACATCATTTTTATTATAAGTATGTCCCATCCCATGCCCTGTATTTTATCTGGCAGCCCTTGTTCTCGGTGGGGCCACCCCTCCTTTCCTCCCCTCCCCACACCTGTCCCTTGAGCCTTTATGAAAGCCATGGGTCTGTCGCTGATGATGCTTACCTCCCTGATTCCCTATAACCCTGTATGCCGGTTTCCCCCACCCCATTCCCTGTACGTCTCCCATCCTCTTGCCTTTAGCTTCTCTTGAGGTTGAGTCCTTGCCATGCAGTGAGATGCTCAAGGGCACGGCACTCACATGCACCTTCAGGGTCCTTCTTTCTCTCTTAACCCATTCGCCCCCCTCCTGGCACCCTCAATCCTCTGCCATTGGCCTGGCCCTGTTGAGGCCTTACATACTTTCATCCCAACCACCATCACCTGGAACCTATAGAGGTCCTTACTCATGGCCTGCTAACCCAGGACCCTCCATCCCACCTGCTAGGCTTCCCCCTCAAAATCTCTGGGTACATAATAGTAGGTGCTTGGGGAAAATAAATTTTTTTTAAGGGTAATTTTTGGAGGCAAGTAAGGGGGGGTTGTCTTTGATTTCTCAACAAGGACAGGTGTGTTTTCTGTCCCATGAACGGGAGGGGGGCACAGACCCTCTCTGAGCCTTCTTTGTACCCTCCAACAAAGCAGTTTTCCTTTTATCTTTCCCTTTGGTTTCAAAAGGGAAATATAATAAAACTTTATGGAAAAAATTAATAGCGTGGGAAAGGTCAGCCCCCTAGGGCCCCTGTCTTTGGTCTCTTCCTAGCACCTCCCTCCCTCCCCATTCACATCTTTGCTCATCATATTTATTTGCCATGGGAAGGAACACTTGAACAGTTGCTCCTTGGGTCTTGTTTCCACTAAACAGGCTGGGAACTTGGTTCCTGTGGATCATTTTTCCCAGCAGTGTATTACTCTGAGCTAAGTGGTCCAGGGGTTGGGAACATGTGGGTGTTTTCAGTTTTGCTTTCCTAGGCAACACCCCTTCAGAAGCTGGTCCTAGATCTTTTGTCCCATGTCCTAGGGATGCTTTCCAGGGCAACTAACTGGTGCTCTTCCTTTATTTGAAGCTGGGTTGCTTCTGGGGTGGTGCTGGGTCAGAATGGCCCCCTCATATCATCATCCAGACCCAAGTTGCACTCGGCCACACATCTCCTGGGAAACAAGGTGAATAAGTGAATAGACCACACCAGAGATTGAGGCCAATAAACTGGTATGATATGCCCAGAGAAGGGACAACTCTAAGGAGATGACATTGGGTCAGGCTCTGAAAGACAACTGGGGTTGAGGAGAGCCAGGGAAGGGCTCCTGGTAAAAGGAACAGCAAATGCAAAGGTCCTCAGGCTAGGCTGGTTAGAAACAGGCATGGCCAGAGCATGGAGAGTGGTTCAGAAAGACAGCAAAAGGGCTGGAACAAAGGGGAGTGAGAGCCAGACCACAAAGGACTCTGCGGAGGGGCTAAACTCAGGGTCCTCTTGGTTCAAGTAAGGTGTTGGATGTTCCTGATAGGGATCCCAGCACTTCCATGGGTGAAGATGGAATTCTGTATCTACATCATGGAGAAGGGACTGTGGGGAGGGGCCTTCTGGGGGCTCCACAGGGCAATTGTAGGAGTTCAAGGACAGGGGACACCCTCAATAATGTGCTTCCTATGACTGCTAGCTCCTGACTGTCCCTTGCTGTTTCCAACCAAGGCAGGGGCCTCAGCCTCCCCCCATTTGATGGGGAGTCACCCTCATGGAGAGTCTGGGTGGGGCTTCTCTTCTATCCAGCCCTTGCATACCCCCAGCCTTCCTTTCTCTGCCTCCACAATGTAGACCCCAAGACTCCCCCCCTACACCCTCTTGTTCTCTTTCCCCCGCATGGTCAGTCACACTGGCAATGTCCTCTGAGCTCTCTCACACAGTGGAAGAGGATGAGCTCCCAATCACTTCATACCCCAGTCCCACCCCTGCAGGGAATCCCAGCCTCAGGACGGCCCTGCACATTACCTTTCACAGATGCTCCTGGGGGGGTGGGGGGGGGACGGGGACTATTTTTAGAGTGAATGGGAAAAAGGGGGGAACATCAATGGAAAAGGATGGAGGCTTGTGGAAGCCTCTGCTTTTAAGAGGAAACCCCCCTTCCCCCAGGCTAAGGCAAAAGGTGGGTGGGGGTTCAGATGCAGTTTGGGAAGAACATAATTTGGGAGGGCGCCATGCTTCTTGGGGAGGTGGGGAGAACTGGAGAACAGCAAAATGTAGCCGGTAATCCCGCACACTCCCCAGAGGTGGGCGCTGTCCCGTAAGCAAAACGGGCTCAGAGAGTCGCCTTGGCAAGACCAAGGTCACCAAGAGGGGCTGAGCCCTGGGTTCCCCCTCTCCATCCTCTATAGTGACCCAGACCCTGGGAGCCGCATTGTTCAATTTGACAGAGTGACCTTCTTAATCCCCCGCCCAGGCCTCTGACACTGATACTCAGCGGGGTCCCCCAATGTTGTGGGCAGATTCACGGCCCAACAATGATATACAGAAGTTTTCTGTGGTTTGTTTTCTCGCCACCCCTGGTCCCCCTCCTTCACTGGGACCTTCCAGCCCGGGCAATGTCACCAGCTGCCTGAGGCATCCGGGTTCCCACTAAACACCCCGAGGCCCCAGAGCCTGCTCAGGGTAAGAGGGTGCTTAATTGCTTTCCCTTCACTCCCTGGCTCCGGTCTTCTTCCGGACACCGGAGAGCGACGCCAGAGTGAGGGGACAGCAGTATTCTGGGCTGCTGGGACTCTGGAACCCAGCCAGGAGCTCCCCGTCTCAGAGTCTCAGTTTCCCCATCTATGAAATGAGCGCTTTGGTCCAAAGGAGGCAGAAAGTCCCTCCCGCTCTCGGAGCGTTTTCTCTGAGGTTTGCAGGCACGCCCCTGCGGGGAGGGGTCTTTCTGGGGACTCCGAACGGGGATTCCCCCACAGAGCGGCGTGGCAGGGACGGGGGTGGCTCTGGGGTCCCTCCCTGTGCGGTGTGGGCGCCCCCTCTAGGGAGGCGGGGCGGGGCCCGGGAGGACGAGGAGGGGGCGCTCTGCGGCGGCGCGCACACATCCACCGGCTTGCACGCCCTTGCCCTGCCGTGCACTTGCCTTCGCGCTCCGGCCAGGCGCGGGGCTCCGGCCGCGGCGGCCAGTCTCCAGCCGGTGAGTAGGCAATAGCGGGGAGGTTCGCGGGTCCAGGGGAGGTCCCGGCAGCGCTCCCCTTCTCTGTGGTGGGGGTGTAGCAGACTCGGGGAATTCAAAGAGGGAGCTGCGGGACGGAAACCCCTTCCATTCCCCGCCAACACCAAGCCCCGAGTCAGCTCCAGACTCCCCATCCCCCTATTAGGAGGGGGCTCCTGCGAATTGTGGTGCGGAGACACCCCCCCCACACACACACCAGGGTGAAGGTGAGGACCTGGAGACAACCCCCCCCCCACCCCCGCCACGTAGCCCTCAGTGGGGGTTGGGGGAGAGGGAAGGCCTGGCCCCGTTGCCCCCTTCTACTCTACCCCTCAGTCCTTTCTCAGTGTGTGGCGGGATTCCCCTGGCCCCAGAGCACAGTGACAGAACCCCACCCCACCCCACCCCACCCCCCACACACATACCTGCCAGACTGCTGTCTTGGGAGCTGACTCTGTTCTCTTCCCTAAGCTTCTACCTACCCACCCCCACCACCCGCTCTGCACGCCCATTGACATGGAGAAGGGCCAAGACCCAGAGGGGGTTAGCATTTACCCAAGGTCACCCAGCTGGGCAGGGACTGAGCTGGGTTTGTGGTCAATTCACTAACTCCAGAACCCAGCCGAGTGTAAGCATTAGGGGTTTCCATGCTCCCTGCCTTTAACCGCAGGGGCAAGGGCCCTGTCTGGGGGCCCTGGAAGTGGGGAGAGAGGTGGAGATTGCCTCACTCTTCCCAACCCTCTCCACCCTGCTGGAGCCCCAGGCAGGACTGAGTAGAGAATCCCCTGGCCTGGCTCCCTCCTCCAGACTCCCAAGTCTCTACCTAATTCCCCTACCTCCAGCCTCCTCAGGCACCCCAAGACCTCAGAGGAAATCCATGGGGGGCAGAGAGACTTCCAGATGGGTGAGCTAGAGCATCTTGAGCTGGTAGAATAATCTCTACTCTGATGCACCGGCCTAATGCATGACCTTGGCCCCCTGTCCTCCCAGGGTCACAGTCAGCTCCAGAATCCCCCTGGCTGACCCCACCCCAGATCCCTGGTGAGAGAAAGGGCAGCTGAGACATTCACAGTGGACTGTGTCTCCCATTTTGTCCCATCTGGAGTCTGCCCATGCCCTCTCACCCCTCCCCACTGTGGGGCTGCTTGGTGTCCCCCTCTGTCGCCTCCTCCAGGAGTACTGTGTGCTTCTATGGGGACTCTGAAGACCACCCTGAAAAAACAAAGGGAATAGCATGAGAGAGCTACAGGCCCCAGGGCAGCAGTAGACAGAGGCAGGATTTGGGGATGCCAAGAATGGAGCTGGTGGAGCCTGGGACCCCTGAGGCCTTCCACCCTCACAGCACCCTGTTCCAACCTCACCCACTGATGTCTTCCTGTGATGAAGGAATTGGAGGTGCTTGGGGGGAGGACAGGGAACAGCATGGGGAAAGGCAGATAGAGCTTCAGGTGCAATATCCAGTGGAAAGAGGTGAGGCCACCAGGTAGGGGGACTGACATGGGAGAAAATATCCACAGGCACTCACTGAGGGGCCTGAGGGAGGGAACAGGACCCCACTGAACAGACCAATCTTAAGTTTCCTTAAAACTTACAAGGCATCCCAACCTGTCAGAGTACAGATCTGTGGTAAAAAAAGAAAAAACAAAAAACAGTGCAGTCTGGAAGCTGTCTGCACTCCATCCTCCTGGGCTCTGCCCCACCTCACACCCCATGTCTGCTTATAGGTCAAGGGGGAAAAAAGGTGGCCACAGCCCCCCACCAGCCAAGTGGTAACAACAGGACTGAAGGGGACAAGCCCTTTGGTGGTGGCTTGTCAGGAAGACCCCTGCATCCCAGGGTGAGTAGATCCCAGACTCAGATTACCTTTGGGGGTGAGGGTGCCCCAGGAACTGGATAGAAAAACTGCTGATGTAACAATTATATTGTTGAAATATTTCTAACAATATAATGATGCTGCTGCTGCTGCTGATGATGATGATGACTATGCTCCCCAGAGCCCTCTGGAGAGTCACTGTTCACTTTCTCTGATCACTGATGGTGAGGAACCAGCTCAGAGAGGCTAGGTGACTAGCCTAGTGTCACACAGCCAGAAGGGGGAAGTTGGGCTAAGTTGGAAGGGCCCGGCCCCCATAGTCTCCACCACCTGGGTCCTGGGTCCTCACTACCTGGAGACAGCCCTTAGGGAGCAGCTCCTTTGCTCCTCCTTTTCCCAGGTGAGTGGACAGGACAGTCCAGGGCAGGGCCTCATGGTTGTGCCAGGGCCTCCCTGACCTCAGTAGCTTTGTGGGAACTCCATGCTCATGACAAAGCTGATTCCCTGCCTCCCCCCCCCAACCCCGCCCCTGCCCAGAGCAAGGACTCAGGGCTCAGTGGGTGCCCATGGGCTGCCAGGTACAGCCCCTCCCCAGCCCTCCCTTGCCTCATTTCCTCCATGGACCATCATCAATAGTCAGTTGTATTTATTTATTGATCAGGCTCTCATCTTGCCCACTGACTTTTGTTTTCATTTCCGGTTGTTGTTTTTGGTGCTTTTGTCATCATAGTATCTGCACTTCAGAGTGCAAGGCTTTTATATAGGAGGTGCTCAATGAACACGGAGAGAATAAAGGAAGCTTCTCCAAGCCCCTGAATCTGGAGAGCCCAGGAACAAGCCCTCTAGACACCTGCCCCTGTTCCCCATCCTGACCCATCAATTCCCAGGACCTCAGGAGGCTTAACCCTCCACGACTTCCACTCTGCTTAGAATCCCACACAACAGCCCACTCATTGGACCCCTGCCCCCTTCTGACTCACTCCACCCTGCTTGCACCTTCCCTCTAGCACTGGTCTCCTCTTCCTCCCATGACCTCCTTGGTCCCACCTCAGGGCCTGTGCCTTTACAGTGCCCTCTGCCAGGTGTACCTTCCTCCTAGCTTTTAAGGGCTGACTCCTGGGCCCCTTTCGAATGCTCTCTCTCCCACTAGGCCTCCCCGGGACCCCCTAGTTAAAGTTTTCCCCACTTCTTCAGATCTTTTTCCAATACTTTTTTATTATTATTTTTAAATTATTTTTTTTTTATATCTTTTTATATTTATAGAGAGTAATTATTTTATCTTCAGTGCATATTTATTTCTATTTTACTTTTGACAGATAGAGAGAGAGACAGAGACAGAGACAGTTAGAGAACCAAACTGTGGGAACTCCCCAGTTCAGCACGTGGGTCCTGCCTGGGCCGGAGCCGGGATTCGATCCCCGGTCCTCATGGCCTCAAAGCGAGTGCTCAACCCGCTGAGCCGTCCCGGCTTTCCCATTTTAAATTATTTTTATCCAATACTTTTGTGTATCTAGAATTCTTATTTGGAGAAGGTTGATCCCCCTCCTCTAGAAGTTCAGCTTCAAGAAGGGCAGGTTTGTACCTGCCTCAGACTAGGCATCTCTAGCACCAGACTCAGAAGGAGCTTGGTGGATGTGTGAATGAATGCATGGGTGAATGAGTGAATACTTTTCCCACTCTGCCATCCCACACTACAGGGGACTCAGGGTCCAGCCTCTTCAGCCAGCCACCAGTTAGACCCAGGATGGAGCTGAGATTTCTGTGGATGCATTGTTGGGGATGTTGAAGGGAGTGGCCAGGCTGCCCCTGCTCAGACTGCTGCCTCTGGGTCCCTCAGACCCTGTGACATTCTCCCAGCTCTCCTGCACCCACACATTGGGGCCCTGACCCTGGAGGAGGGGCCCCCTGTTCAGCCATCAGCCTGTCCCCTGCCTGGTCTGCAGGCCATTTCCTGGGGGCCTGAGTCCTGGGGCACTTGGAAACCTGGAAATCCTTGGGGCCCTTTTGGCCAACCATAGGCTGAGGGACTCTGTGGGAAACGGAGACTGAGGTGGCCCCTACCAGTTGCCCCATCTCTGTCCCCCCCCCCCCCGACTCCTGTCCACCACTGCCAGCCTTGTCTCTGTGGGGTGAGGCCCAAGCAGGCAGCAGGGCAGACTTGGGCAGAAGGTTGATCAGTCACCAACCAGTTCAGCTCTCTGAAGGGGGTACCTGATCCCTTAGGGCAGGTGAGCCCAAAGGGGAAAGAGGGTCTTTCCAGGGCAAGAAGGTGGGTACAGAGCCCCTGGCACTTGGGCAAGCCTGGAGGAGCCTCAGGGGGTGGTGGTCGGTGCTTTTGTAAATTTGTGCATTTCTGGATGTTTATATGTTGGACTTGAATGCAGAAAGCATCAGATGCTGCCAGGGCCCCCTAGCAGCCTGTGCAGTTCAGGCTCAGTGCACGGGCATGGTGTGAATGCTTGTCGTGGGACAGGGACCCATATTTGGGCCGGAGCACTCTGAGTGTGGTGTAGGAATGTGTGCCAGGTACTGAGGGAGATGTAAGTGTCACCATGGCTAGGCCTTCCTGTGGGTGTCCCCCTGACAGGCAGGTCTGCTGACTGTGGGCCATCACTTGGCCCTGCTCAGCCTCACCACCATTACCTGCTCATAGGACCACCCCCTGCCCAAACAGTTGTTCATTTGTTCATTCGTTCATTCATTCATTTGTTCATTCCAGCTATTTTCTGGGTCACAGAGGAAACAAAACAGATCCTGACCTGGTACTAAGCTCAGAGCCAGGAAGAAAGCACATGTGGGCCTGGGAGAGAGATGGGGGAGCTGCTGCCTTCAGGAGCCTCCAGGCTGGAGGGACAGAGCCAGATGCAGTCACTCCCAGCCAGGTGGGGACAGGGTGAGGCTGAGGTTGTGAAGTCACCTGGGGAAGGAGAAGGAAATGGTTCCCACCTCCTGGTCCCCAAGCCACTCCCCCCCTCCCACCTACCATTAATGTTGAATGAATGAATTGCTCAAGGATAGCCTTGGTGCTAGGAGAAAGGGGCACCGTTTGGGGGACCCCCAAATAGTCTCCTGCTGTCCTGCCAACCTGGCATTGGTTTTGGGGGATTAGGTCTGGGGTAGGAGGCTGAGTCCCAAAAAAAGTGGGCTTGAACCCATATGCCCAGAAGTCACTCCCTCGACCCCTGGAAGTCCCCTGGCCCAACTCCTAGGTAGCCCACACTTGCCAACACCCTCCTTCCTCACCTACAGGCTCCCACACATGGAGCCGATGTATGAGGTCATTGGTTTCGGGAAGGAGGTGCCCAGTGTCTTTGCAAAGTTGTCCCCTTAGCAAGTGCGTGTGGAGCACAAAGGTTGAGGGGTGGCTGGAGTTTGGGGGACCTAATTTTGGGAAGAGGGTGGCTAGGAGTTCCCAAGGGCTGTCAGGGGCGGGAGCTGTCTCTTGGCTAATGTCCCCTCTGTCGAGCGCAGCAAAAGGGCGAGTTTGTGGACCCGCGGAACGCTGTGGAGGTGGTCTAACCCGGCACGGGGAATGAGGGATCTTTAAATGTAGGCGGTGCTTGCGGGGTCGGAGGGGGCGGGACCAACCCAGGATCAGCCAATCGGAAGCGTTGCCCGCGTCGCACCGCCCCCTCCTCTCCCGTCCCGGGCGGGCGCTCGCGCTCCCCGCCCCCCCGCCCCGTCCGGCCCGTGCACAGGGCGGCGGGGGATGCGCCCACCGCCACCGCCCCCCGCCCCGCCGCCACCTGGTCCCGCGCCCCACCGCTGCTGCCCGCGCCCGCCACGACCCCGGCCCCAACCCCCGCCTGGGGGTCCTTGGCCGCGCGGGGTCCAGTCCCTTACAGCTTCATCCGCCCGTCCGAGTCGAGCCCCGCAGGTACGGGGTGGAATGGGCAGGGGCGCCCGGGGAGGGAGGCACGTACGAGAGGGGGACAGGGTTTGTGGCAGGGGACACTGGAAGGGGAATGTGTGTCTGTGCACTATCCTGGTGAGTGACGAGTCTCAAACCCCCATACCGGAGGGGGAGGGTGCTGGCTTGCCTTTGAGAGAGAAGAGCAATGAATCTCCAAACTCCATAGATGTGGTGGGGGAGCTCCCAGGGTGGAGGCAGTGACCTGGGACTGGCTTGGGAAGAAAAGAGTAAAGACCCTCAGCACTGGCCCCTGGATCCAGCGGCCAGGGGCACCACAGCGGGGGTAAGGGAGTCCAGCTCTCCCTGGACAGAAGTCGGGGTACCCTGCACAGGGCACTGCCTTGCTGTCCTGAAGGCAGCCCATAGATGTTAAGTGCTGGAGGCTGGGGCCGAGTGGGAGAAGCTGATGGAGATGGAGCAGCGAGGAGGGCAGGGCTAATTGCACCCTGCTGGCTGCTGGCAGGTTCCTGATAGGTGTTGATGGGAAAGCCTGGGGGATCCATCGGTCAGCCAGCACCTTGCTGCACCTGCATTGGACAGCCCATGGGTTGGGAGGACAAGCTAATCCTGTCCACCCTGCAGAGATGGGGCCCCAAGAGTACAGGAATGGGGGTGTCCGAGAGCTGTCCCTACCCTCCACAGGGACACATTACCCACGACTGGCTCATAGGTCCTGGAAGGTTACTCCATGTGCTGATCTGGCCATGGTTCCTGGGAGCAGAGGGGTGAGCATTTCATCCCACAGGGGGCTCTGCCTCGGAGCAGGAGGTACCTTACCTTGGTCCAGCTCTAAAGAACAGAGTGTGGCATCAGGTGGCGGCACTGTGGCAGGTGTACCCACAGCCACATGCTAAGATTTCTCACTTGCATGTGGCCACCCACCCTACTGGGTGGGCACCAAGAAGCCCCTTTGCTGAAGAGACAGTGGAGGAGAGGGCAGAGACTTCATCCTGTCTGGGATGCTGAAAGGTCCCTGCTGGCAGTCACTGCAACCAGCCTGTCATTTGTAGAAGGACTCATGGGGAGGCCTTTCAGTCAGTTGAGTTTCTTTGTCTTTCTGTTGGGTGAGAGAGTGCCCTGCTCCCTTCTACCTGCTCCCCTTCCTCAGCTCCTCAAGAACCCTCTGGTGTCTCCTGTCCCACTTGCCCCACAAGGTTCCCACAGTGTCTCTTGGGTGCTCCTCTCCCCACCCTGGCCTTCAGAGAACCAAGGTCTCGTGCCATAGACACAGTTGACAATTTGGCCATTCCAGGGTCTCCCAAACTGAATGCAGCCTACAAGGTGTTCCTCACGTTGTAGGGAAGCTCCTTGGGGGGAACTTGGAAGACCTCACCAAGAAAAGCATACCTTTTCATGGGCACCCAAACTTTGCCCGGGGTTTCAGAGGGGCTCCAGGTTCTTTGGGAATCCCTGAGGGTCCCAGGGACCCTCACTTTAGTTCCAGGTTGCAGTGGGAGAGGGGAAGGTATGTCTGGGAAGGGGAGGGGTCTCTTGTCCCCAAGTCCTTCTGGTTCCACTCAGCCTTTAGAAACAGGGTGCCCCCTCCTCCTGTGGTATGTCAGGCAGGCCACTCTTGTCATTGTGTTTCCTCTGAGGTCACAGCAGGGTTTGGGCACCTGTCATGCCTATGTCCCGTGCTCTGAGGCCCTTCAAGGTCAGGACCAGACTTTCCTCTCCAGATAATGGCTTGTCCAGAGGGAGCCAGGCAGGTCCAGCCACCCACTGCTCCCTGATTGGCACTGACTAGTCCCTCCCCTTCCTGTCTGTGTGACCTTGGGCAAAGTACTGAACCTCTCTGAACCATGTCTTCTGTCTACAAAATGGGGTCAGGGACACCACCTGCATCGCGGAGTGGCAATGGGGATTAAATGTATAATTCTGTTAAAGGGCCCGGCTCACAATAAGTGCTAGATGCACATGAACTCAACAGGGACCAGGAATGCCCTCCACCTCTCTGCTCTCAAGGAAGCCACCTGTCTTCCGCACCCCCACACTGCCCAGGGCACCTTAGGATGAGGCTGCCAGGCTTAGAAGGAGCATGGCCAACACACGGCTGCGTTTGGCCTGTGTATTGGGCGGCTGAGTCACATCCTGAAGTTGCATCTTCATCAGTGCACTTCCGAAGGTCGTCTGCAGGGCCCCCACCCCTCCTTATACTGTCTTCCAGGCTACCCTCCTCTCCTGCCTGTGCCCCCAAAGAGCTTCAGGGAGGGACCTGCACTTTCAGGAGGGAGGGTAGGAGGGGTTTCCTAGTCCCCGAGGTGAGGGCAGGGTCTGGGGCCACTGTGCATGTGTCCTAGTGACAAGCTCTCAGACCCACCTAGCAGTCATCGACCCTTGGGGTGGGGAGTAGGGTCTCCAGCCCAGGAGGAGAGTGGCACCCAAGTGTTCGTGAGAACAGAGAGAGATCAGGGCCAAGGTCAGCCTTATAAATTGTGACGTGCTGGGCCTAGAGGAGGCCAGCCCATATAAACTGTGAAGTGCCAAGCTTGCAGGAGTGCTGGGCCTGTAGGAGGCCAGCCTTTGTAAACTGTGAAGTACTAGGCCCATGTGAGGACAGGCCATAGATACTATGAAGTGCCAAGCCCGCAGGAGGCCAGGCCTAATAAACTATGAAGTGTTGGGCCTTCTGGAGACCAGCCCATATAAACTGTGAAGTGCTGCACCAGCAGGGGACCAGGCCTTACACATTGTGAAGTGTCATGCCACAGGTGGCCATGGCCGGACAAGGGTGCAGGTGATCCTGTGATGCATGTGGTGGACACATTGGCCAAGGACACTCATTCCTTCCCAGCAGTGTAGCTCATCCTGGCATGTCCTGACATGACAGGTTCCATGTCTGTCACCTGCAGAGCATAGTTTCAGGGCTGGGGAATGTCCTGTCTGTGCACACGGCTCCCTGCACATGCGGGCCTGATCTTTTTAAAAGGACAGCACTTGGCCCACTGTCCGCTGCTGCCCAGCTCATCAAGAGAATCCCACAGGAAGCCTGGTCCAGAATCTGCCCTGTAAGGAAATGCCCCCTTCACAGCATGGTGCCTCATTTTCCCCAGCTCTAAAACTGGCCAAATCCCAGGACCTCCTTCTTGGGGGCATTTTGATGATTAAGGAGAAAATCTGTGTGAAGGATGGAGCCTGGAACATAGTAGATGTTCAGTAAATATGGGCAGGGTGGCTGCAGGTGTCATGGGAGGGTGAGAGGGTGGGCTTGGGTGGGTCTGGGAAGTTGGATCTCAGAAGATCAGACTCCAGGCAGGATCGTTGAGGTACCTGCTCTCCCACAAGACACCACATAATACAACATGGTCAGGATCTGAGGATCTTGTGTGATCAGACAGTCTGCTACTCAGTGGCCCGGTGGGGACATTAAGGCTGGCTTGGGGTCATAGAACCGGGTCAAGCATATCTCACAGGCCCCATAGAATCAATTCAGGGATCTTAGAGTTAAGTCCTGGATTGCCATGTTGGTCCTAGGATTAGTTTGGGGATCATGGACCTCCCTCAGCCAAGGAAGGAGGGAGCTGAGGGTCTCTGCAGCCCCAGCGTTGGTCCCTAATGTCCTTTCAGCCATACCCTGCACCTGAATAAATATGTTCAGGCACTGGGCCAACTCAAGGGGAGGAAATGGAGGCTCAGGAGAGTGAGGTTAACTTGTCTAAAAGCCTGCAGGTCAACAGGAGACAACCCTGGATTGGGACTACCTCCCAACTAGATACCTACACAGCTCCCAGTTCTCCTAGGCAAACCTGTTGGCAGATTCCATTTTGAAGCATGTAGAGTGTTTACTGGGTATTGACTGTGTGCTAGCATTGTGCTAGGTACTTGGAGACACAGAAAGTTAGTATCTAGTAGGAGGGTGTTCCAGGCAGAGGGCACATGTGCAAAGGCCCTGAGGCAGGTTCCAGCTTGTCAGGATCAGTGGCAGGGAGGCCAGTCACTGAAAGGGAGCGACTAGGGAGATTGAGAAGAAAAAAGGGTATGGGAGCCAGGCCACAGAGAGCCTCCTGAGCACAGTAAGGAGATTGGTTTTTATGCAACAGCACTGGGGAGCCATAGGCGGGTTTTAGCAGGGAAGGGACATAGGCTGATTTGCATGTTTCTGGGATGGCCAACCCACATGTCAGCTGCTCTGGGTTTATGGCCTCCCAAACCGTGGAATGTTCTGGAGTGGTGGCAGTGGTCCCTGGCCCTCTGGGCAGTTGGCATGACCATGTCCCCCATGCCCCTACAGGTCAGCGTGGGAGCCCAGCTGCTGAGCCATGCCGGGCCCCAGGCGGCCTACAGCGAATCCAACCCCAGCACCCACATAGTCATGAACAGCCACAGCCACAATGGCTGTGGGGGGCGGCCGCTGGGCAGTGGACCAGGGGTCCTGGGCCGAGACCCTCTGGACCCAGAGGCTGGCCACCCCTCACAGCCCCTGCACAGCCTCGGCCTCCAGGTGGTGGTGGCCAAAAATGAGCCGGGCCGGCTTTCACCCAGCAGCCCCCGGGGGCAGCCCCAGGACCAGGAGGAGGAGGAAGACGAGGAGGAGGATGAGGCGGGCGGGCGGAGCGGCTCAGGGAAGCCCCCCAATGTGGGCCACCGCCTGGGCCACCGGCGGGTGCTCTTTGAGAAGCGGAAGCGCCTCAGCGACTACGCCCTCATCTTTGGCATGTTTGGCATCGTTGTCATGGTGACAGAGACGGAGCTGTCCTGGGGGGTCTACACCAAGGTAGGCACCACCCTTCCCCCTAGCACCCCAGGGAAGCCCTATTGGTTATGCCTGGCTCCCTGCCACCCCTTGGGCATGGGGTAGGGGCATATTAGCCCCGGGAGAGGCACGTGGGAGATGCTGAGGGGCCCTGGAGATGGGAGTGGGGGTGTCCCTGAGGCTCCCGCTGTGCCCACCTCCTGCGGGTGGCAGGGTGGCTACAGATGGGGCAGAGGCTCCAATTCACTCCCTTACCTGCACCAAGGTCAGCCCCTGGCTAACGGTGGGGAAGGATCTGCCCCCCAGAATAGGCTCAGGACAGGAGTCCCAGACAAGCCATGCTTAAGGGTCACGGACAGAGTTCCCCGCCCCGGCAGCTGGGGCTGGGTTCCGAACTTGCCTGTGCGTCCCCTGCTGCTGCCCAGCGGTGTAGGAGGACGGAGGAATCAGGGCTGTGTCAGCTCATAAACTATGACATGCTGTGCCTATGTGAGACCAGGCCTTATAAACTGTGAAGTACTGTGTCTGCATGAGGCTAGGCCTTACAAACTGTGACATACTGAGCCTGTGGGAGGCCAGGCCTTATAAACTGTGAAGTACTGTACCCACATGAGGCCAAGCCTTATAAATTGTGACATGCTGGGCCTTTCAGAGGACAGGCCTTATAAATTTCAGAAGACTTGGCCCACATGAGACCAGTCCTTATAAACTGTAAAGTGCTGGACCCACGTTGTCAGCCCAGGCCTAAGGAGTAAGGACAGGAGCACCACTACCTGAGTGAAGGGCCCAGGTGTGGGCCTTGGAGGGCCGCCCGCCCCAGCATCCGTCCTGCTGTCTGCTCTCTCTCTGCCCAGGAGTCCCTGTACTCATTTGCACTCAAATGCCTCATCAGCCTCTCCACGGTCATCCTGCTGGGCCTGGTTGTCCTCTACCACGCCCGAGAGATCCAGGTCAGTGCCTGACTGGGCTGGGGTACCCTCCCCCTGTGCCCCACAGCCCCCAGCACCAGCCCCCTGTGACCCCAGCCCCCTCAACATAAAAGGACCAGTAGCTGCCTTATATTAGAAATAAAAAAGATCTCCATGAAGACACACTGTTTAGACCATGCTAAAATGTCCTGGAACACATGTCTACGTTTTAATTTTCATGGATGATTTGAGAAGAAAGGGGCAGTGAGAGCACCAGTGGGGGAGGTAAGCTGGGGTCTGGCACACGTGGGCGTCTTCTCAGCCCTGGGGTCTTCTGAGTTTTGCAGTGGTTGAAACTGGTGTTTGGAATACCACGACCCTTTCCTATTTGACCAGACCCCGCATTGAAAGGTTCATTACATGCCAGGAAGTTTGTTCTTCTGTTTTGGGGGTTAAACAAAACCAGGTCGGGCCCAAGTGCAGCTCAGGCCAGGTGTATTAGGCCTGTATGCCTACAGTGGGCACACGTCACCTGAGGGCACCAAGGGTTGTTCGATTCGGCTCTTCATCTCTGTCCTCTGACCGTCTGGTGGGAGGTAGGCATAGGAAAATCCTGCAGATGTGTGTGGGGATACCCAGAGTCTGGCATGCAGGAAGGGCCCTGGATTGTCTGGGGGCAGCAGAGGGGGACAGTGACACCTGAGCTGGAAGGAAGCTGTTGTGAAGGTGGGGACAGTAGTCTGGTGGTTCCTCAAACAGCTCACCACGGAGCTGCCACATGATCCAGCAAGTCTCCTAAGTACAGATCCAAGAGAAGCAAAAACATCCACACAAAAAGTTGTACACAGATGTTAACAGCAGCCCTATTCACAACAGCCAGAAGGTGGAAGCCACCCAGGCATTTGTTAACTGGTGTATGGACGAACAAAATGTGGCCCCTGCATATAGAGGACTTGTTATTCATATCTTACTGTATTCGCATGTCATTCATACATTGTACTATTCAGCCATAAAAGAAGAATGAAGCACTGTGTGAGTTTGCTAGGGCTGCTGTAACACAGGCCACAGGAGTGGCTTACACAGCAGAAATGCATCTCACAGCTCCGGAGGCTGCACGGGCAAGACCAGGTGCCGGCAGGGGCAGTTCCTGGTGAGACCTCTCTGTTGGACTTGCATGTGGCTGCTGTCTGGCTGTGTCCTACACACCCTTTATTTTTCCCTGCTTATGCATATCCCTGGTGTCTCTTCTTATAAGGACACTAGTCCTATAGAATTAGGGCCCCACCCTTATCTCATTTAACCTTAATTACTTCTTCAAAGGTCTTGTCTCCAAAGACAGTCACATTGGACTTCAACATATGAATTTTTGGGGAAGCCGGGATGGCTCAGTGGGTTAAGTGCTCACTTTGCAGTCCTGGGGACCGAGGATCAAATCCCGATCCCGGCCCTTGTGGACCCATATGCTGAACTGAGGAGTGTCCCCAGTTTGGTTCTCATCGGGGTGAGACCCTGGCCCAGTTCCTGCCCTGTGCAGCCTTGCGCCCACCTGTGGAATGAAACTATGTGGAAAACCAATGATGTGCAAGTATGGAGACTCTTCTGGGCCCTCCCGCTTCTCTCGATCTCTGTCTCTGTATCTCTCTCTGTCAAAAACAATAAAAATAAATCTTTTTTTTTTTTTTAAGATTTATTTATTGTTTTTGACAGAGAGAGAGATACAGTCAGAGACAGAGAGAAGGGGGAGGGCCCCGAACAGTCTCCATAGTTGCACATCATTGATTTTCCACATAGTTTCATTCCACAGGTGGGCGGGGCTGCACAGGGCAGGTACTGGGCCAGGGTCTTGCCCCGGTGAGAACTGAACTGGGGGCACTCCCCAGTTCAGCATATGGGTCCGCACGGGTCGGGGCCGGGATTCGATCCTCAGTCCCCAGGGCTGCAAAGTGAGCGCCTAACCCACTGAGCCATCCCGGCTTCCCCAAAAATAAATCTTAAAAAAAACCAAACATATGAATTTTGAGGGGACACAATTCAGTCCTTAACACATCCCCAAAATCATGTCCTCCCATGAAAAGTGCATTTACTCCATCCCAATAGCCCCCAAAATATAATTTTTTAAGATTTATTTTATTGTTTTTGACAGAGAGAGACAGACAGACAGAGAGAAAGGGGAGGACCCAGAGCAGTCTCCATAGTTGTACATTATCAGTTTTTAACATCGTTTCATTCCACACAGGTGGATGTGGGGTCACACAGGGCAGGAACCAGGCAGGGGGCCTCCTGCATGGGAAGCTCACACCGGCAGGAACTGAACTGGGGTGGGAACACACCAGTTCAGCATATGGGTCTGCACAGGCCCGGGCCAAGACTGGGACTCAGTCCTCGGACCCCAGGGCTGCAATGCAAGCTCTCAACCCACTGAGCCATCCCAGCCTCCCCCCCTAAAATCTTAACCCATTCCATCATCAACTTGAAGTCCAAAGTCTTATTTAAATATCTGAATCAGATCTGAGTGAGACTGAGGCAAGATTCTCCTCTAACTGTGAATCAGACAAGTCACATTCTTCCAAAATATAGTGGTGACAGGCATAGGAGAGACATTCTTGTTCCAAAAGGTAGAATTCAAAAGAAGAAAGGGTGATGGGTCCTAAATAAGTCTAGGCCGATTCCATGAGTTTTGAAGACTCAAGAACAATCTTCTTGACTCAGACTCCACCTTCCAGGCCCACTGGGGTGGTGGGACCACCCCTTCAGCCCTGGGTAGTGGCCTTTTGTGACTGGCTTCTTTCACTCAGCATGACATTTTCAAGGTTCATCCATGATGTAGTGAGTGTCAGTGCCTCGTTCCTCTTTATGGCTGCGTAATACTCCACTGTGACACAGGCAAATTTTGCACATAGGCACATTTTGTTCACCCACTCACCTTTTGATTGACACAAGTTGTTTTTATTTTTGGCAATTGTGAATAGCACTGTGGTTGTGTGTGTACAACAGCAGTGTTTTCAATCTTTTGGCTTTCCCGGGCCACATTCATTGGAAGAAGGATTGTCTTGGACCACACATAATATATACTAACACTAACAATAGCTGATGAGCAAAAAAAAAAGGTTGCAAAAAAATCTCGTAACGTTTTAAGAATTTGTGTTGGACTGCATTCAAAACCCACCTGGGCCGCAGGTTGGACATGCCTGGTGTACAAGGATTTGTTCTAACACCTGTCTTCATTTCTCTTGTGTATCTCACCTAGGAGTGGGATGGCGGGTCATTGGCCATTCTGTGTTTAACGTTTTGGGAACCACCTGCCCCATGTTTGTTTGAATTGTGGCCAACCCTCAGATCTAGGGAGTTTTGCCTCTGAGGCTGTTCCTCTCTTACAGGCCCAGGAGGGCGGGGCTTTGGGTCAGGGTTGCGCTGGGTGGCCTGGGTGCTGTCAGAGACCCACGGCCTCCTGCCTGCCCTCTGCAGCTGTTCATGGTGGACAACGGGGCGGACGACTGGCGCATAGCAATGACGTGCGAGCGCATCCTCCTCATCTCGCTGGAGCTGGCCGTGTGTGCCATCCACCCAGTGCCTGGTCACTACCGCTTCACGTGGACGGCACGGCTGGCCTTCACGTACGCGCCGGCGGCGGCCGAGGCAGACGTGGACGTGCTCCTGTCGGTGCCCATGTTCCTGCGCCTGTACCTGCTGGGCCGCGTCATGCTGCTGCACAGCAAGATCTTCACGGACGCGTCGTCCCGCAGCATCGGCGCGCTCAACAAGATCACCTTCAACACACGCTTCGTCATGAAGACGCTCATGACCATCTGCCCAGGCACCGTGCTGCTCGTCTTCAGCATCTCCTCCTGGATCATTGCTGCCTGGACCGTGCGCGTCTGCGAGAGGTGTGCCTGGACCCCAGCCCTCACCCTGGGGACCCCCATGCCCACCTGCGACTTCAGTGACTCAGGGCTCCCCTGGCCATCTTTTCTGTCCCCTAGCCCCCCATTCTTGGCCTCTGACTGTTCTCCTCAACCCTGGGACTCTAGCCTTGTGTCCTCAGCCACCCTTGACCCCTACCCTGACCCACACCCCTCTGGGACCCCAGCCTTTTTCCCCTCTCCCACCTTCCCTCATGGGGGTCTCATGCTCCTCTTTCTCCTGACCCCGCCATTCTGAGGGCAGCTGACCTCTGACCTCTGGCCCAGGTGACAGAGACATCAGGAACAGGGATGCCCCCCATCTGCTTATCTCTGCCACAGTTTAACCTGCTCTCCTTCTCCCCTCTGCCCGCCCCACTGGACTATAGGGAAAACATGTGAGTCCCACCCTCGGCGAAGCTGTGTGCACAGAGCTGCCACCATCGTGTTGCCCGCCAGGAAGTTAAGATTAGCTGCTATGAGGGAAGGGCGTGGGGAAATGAGGTGGGGTGGCCAGGACTAGCCAGAACCCATGGGCATAGCAACAGCCCATCCCAGCACACAGGCCAGGGGGGATTAAGTCAGTCCCAGGACACCGGGAGGTGGGCAACTCTCAGATGGCTGGCGTCCACTTGGCATCCTTGGGGTTCTTGTCTCCAAGGCCTGGAAAGGAAAAAGGGTGTCGCTCTCATGTCTGGTTTGGGCAGCTGATCCCGTGTCTGGAGCCCCGCTGCTTGGGCTTTGTTCTGAACAGTCCTGGAAGGTGGCAGGCTGTCAGCCCACTTTACAGATGAGGAGACCGAGGCTCTCAGGGACAAAAGGACACTCATAAAGGCCTGTTCCTGGTTGTGTGCAGATGCCTGAGGGACTCCAGGGGAAAGAGGGGCTGTGCTGAGCCTCTCAGCGCGTAGGGGCACTTCGTCTGGGAGGAGTCTCTCCTGCCTTGTGCCTAGCTGGGGAAGGGGTGGTGCTGTGACTGGGCTTCCTGGGTGCGCCCTGAGCTGGCCCTGCTCCCTAGGACCCCATTCTTCACCCCTTCAAGCTCCTCCTCCATGGGCTCCACCTCAGCCTATCATGGGGTACACAGGGGTGAGGACCTAGCTCTTCCTGACTTGGAGGCTTACTGTCTGGAGGTCACACAGGGTCTCCTTGGACCCCTCATGTGCCCAATGCCAGTTCTCATAGCCCATCTGCCACCCCAGCAGGATGGGCTCAGGATCAAGGACTGGTGATGGGAGAGGCATCCCTGATGTCCAAGCTGGGTCATTTCAGGGGTCCCTGGGTAGGGGTGGGAATGGGGCAGGGCCAGGGAGGTGCAGCCAATCCTAAATTCTGAGCCCTTGATGCTGTTTTAGGCCTCGCTCTCCCCCGTGGCTCTGTCCCACCCCCATCCCACCTCCCGCATGCCCCCTACTCCATGGTTCTGGGTGGTTCTGCAGCATCCACCGTAGCTGCAGCTGGGCCTGGGCTCCCTCACCCACGGTTGAAGGGCCTCCTTCTCTTTCCTGCCGCCTGGGTGGGGGGCGCTGGCTTCCCAAGAGGTGGAGGCTGGGCATCTTGGGACTCAGGTATCTCAGTGACAGATGGGGGTCAGTTCCTGGTCCCCCACACCCAATAAGCAGACTGGACGCCCCCCAGCAGGGCAGAGACTCCCAAATGCCAGACCCGCTAAGAAGGCCTCCATGCCTCCCACCCCCCATTGGGGCTTCTGTTCCACCTCCTCCCTCTCTTGAACCCCTGACTCTAGCCCCTCTGTCTGGAACAGCCCTCCCCTAGCTCCCGTTGCCCCACCCAAGCCGGGGGCCCACCTCTGTGCCACCTCAACTGACCTCTAATCTTGAACCCCTCCAGGGGAGGTCTCTACCCACTAGCATGGGAATCCGATGGTCTGAGATCTGGGAAAGGGCTCCCATGAGCTGGAGGGGCCTTGTAGGCTGGGGCTGGGTTGGAGCAGAGCCTTGAGTTGCCCCAGACCCATGGTCCCAGGCAGGGTTGTGATAGGGACAAAATAGTGTCCTTCACAAGGCCTCTTCCACACAGCAAAAGTTCAGCCCCTGCCTTTATCCAGTGCCAAGCAAACTGCCCCCTCCTTCCTCACCAACCCCAGACCTGGGACTGGGACAGCTGGTGCTGCCCTCCACATTGATGTCCCTTCTCTCAAGGCATGCAGTCCTCTGGCCTCCCGTCTTCCTCCGTAGCCCTCCTCCCTCCTCAGGGCCTCGCTGGCTGGGCAACTTCTTCCTGGTGTCCGACCTGAGTCCTCACTTACACCCCCTGCTGCTCATATCCACGTCTGCCTGTCTGCCTGCCTTTGGGAGGGGGATTGTGTGCACATGCACGAACATGTGTGGGCACACCCTCACCTGGACCCCTCTCTGCCCCGTGACCCGCGTCAGGAGGGCAGATGTCCCAGGCAGCAGCTTGGGGATTGGGTGGAGGGACAGGGTGGAAGGGAGGCTGGGAGGTGGTTGTGGGTGCCCTCTGCCCTGGGAGCTAACCATTCCCTGCACAACCACACCGTTATCACTCTGAGCCCCCAGAGGGACCAGTTCCCTACAGTCAAGGTATTGCACCGGGGGATGTGATGAAGGCAGAGGGGCCAACGTAAGGTGACCAGCCCTCCCTGCTCTCCCCAGGTATCACGATAAGCAGGAAGTAACCAGCAACTTCCTGGGGGCCATGTGGCTTATCTCCATCACCTTCCTCTCCATCGGCTACGGGGACATGGTACCCCACACCTACTGCGGGAAAGGCGTGTGCCTGCTCACCGGCATCATGGTAAGGGCCAGGGCCCTTGCACACCCCCCACCCTTGGGGAGCTCACCCCATTGTGAGCTGCACCACATCACAGTCCCTCACTGTGTCTACCTGCCCCTCCGCCTCCCCTCTCCTTACCTCATGTGATGTGGAATCTGCACCCTCGGACTTCCTGGGGACATCTCCTCTTGGGGTCTTCCAGCCCTAGCTAGGCAGCCCCCGCTGTGCCTGCCCGCCAGATGCGAGGTTCACTTCAACCAAGGAGTCATTGTTGCCCCTTTATGCTCCACAGCTCACTTAAGTCGCAGCCCTTGGATCCCGGACAAGGGACTTGGTGCTCCCATGCCTCCGTTTCCCTGGCTGTAAGCAGTGTCCACTTCCCCTGCCTGTTGCAATGACTAAGTCCATTCATTTGTGTGAAATGCCTAGCACTGTGAATGCCTTGGACACCCAGTCAATTCCCCGACCTTGCCTGATCGGGTGTGTGTGTGTGTGTGTGTGTGCGTGTGCGCGTGCGCGCGCGCGTGCCCTGAGCACCCTGCTGAGCACCCACAGTGTGAAGTTTGTCTCGTGTGACTCAGTGGACCCAGGAAACACCCTGTTTCCCCCAGAGACTTCTCGGGTCTGTGACAGGTGAGGGCAACCTTTGCTCTCTGGTGCCTTCTCCTTTCCTAATTCCATCATCAGGTTCCCTCCTTCTGGAACCTTTTTTCTCTCCAAGCTTCTTTCATCTTCCCCATAAATGCTTTTCTGTGTTTTGCACTATGAATCATCCCATGCAAAAGGAACTGTTCCCCCCCCCCCCCACACCCCAGGTAATAGCTTGTTCATCTGTGAAAAATCAGTGAAGGCCCACAGGTCTCTGACCCCATGCCAAGGTCCTATCCAGGCCACGCCCTGGAGTGCGTGCTTCCTTTTCCCAGCACAGAGAGAAGTGTTTGTTCTTGCAAAAACATCACCACCATTTCCTTTCCCCCTGAGTTGGGGGCAGGGGGCTTGTCTTGCAGGGGATCAGCCCAGCCCCCTTCAGCACATGTAGGCTGTCACCCATTGCCACCACCTCTCAAAGCCCGGTTGCACTGTCCCTCTTCACCCCTCCTATTTGGACACCTCAGGTTCCATGTCTTCCCACCTCCACCAGGGCCACTTTCCTGGCCCAGCCGACAGGGCCCCTCCCTTGTGAAATGGCATCATGCACATTTGCTTACGATACTGTGACGGTGGAAGGAAAGACAAAGATCAGCCACAATCCCTCTGCCCCCTCCCCAGCAAATGAACTTCACAGACAAACAAAAGCACTCAGATAGAGGAGCACTTGGCACCCAGAAAACCTTCAGTGGAATGGAAAAACCACGTTCTCGTCTCGGACTCAGCTCCTTCCAGAAAATCAGCTCCGTGTCCAGCCTGCAGGTGTCTCCCTGCCCTCTCCCCCAGCGCAGGCCTGGCCCTAGCTGCTCCATTGGCCCTCTCCTCCTCCCGCTGTGCCCCTCCCAGTCACCGCCCCATGGACTCACCCACTTCCACTGTCTCCCCTGCTTGAAGTTCCAGGCCTCTGGCATTACTTCCTCTGATCCCAGCATCTTTCGCTCGGCACTGTGTCCATGTTGTCGTTGGCTCTTTGCCCTTGCTGCGTAGTATTCCGTATGCAGGTTTCCAGCATGTTGCTTTGCCCCCAGTTGACAGGACTTTTCCTGAGAACAGGCTCCCAGGTCCTCCAGGATCCTGTTGTCTTAGCCAGGAACCCTCAAAAGGGTTCGTTTGTGGAGGACAACTTTGTGCCTACGTCACCAGGCTGGGCATGTTGGCGTTCAGACCCAACTAGGACAGTCCGATAGTGTTCCCGGCTCTTGCTCAGTGTTTCCTTGCATTCCTAAGAAAAACTGAACTCCTGCCCACCCGCAACCCCTGACCCCCGGGTCCTGAGCCTGGACCTCTGCCTCCTTCCATTCTGTCCTCAGCAGCCTCAGGAGGAAGCAGCTGGCAGGTGAAGCACCAGGGACAGCCTCCAGTATGGGCAGGGGGACACCTTCTGGCCCCATTGTCTACCCCTATCACCTCCCTCCTGGTCACTGCTGAGGCTGGTGACACCCCTAACTGTCCTAGGCCCCCTGGCCCCCATGTCTCAGTGGCCAAACCTCCCCCCTTCCTCCCTTTCTCCCTCCTGTATCACTTTTTGCTGTACCCCCCCCATACCTGTCTGCCCTCCCCTGCCCCTCAGGGCTTCACTCCTGCCCTCTGTCCCCCCTCCCCTGTAGCCCCTGAGTGGACAAATGAGTCCTCTCTGACCTTCCCTAGCTGGGGGTCTGGCTGCCATTTAGGGTGTGCTGGGGAGGGTGGTTGTACTCAGTAGGGAGCCTGCACAGGGAGGCCTCCCTCCTGCACTTCCCTGCCTCCTGGGATCAGTGCTTTGCCACCTCCCTCTTGCATATGCCCCACTGTGGGCAGCTGGCAGGCCCTTCCTTCACGTTGCCCTGCTCACCTGCCAGCTGACTCCCTTTGCTGCTCAACGACCTGTTAGCTCGGTCCCTAACACCCAGGCCCCCAAAGCCCTCACAGAGATGCTTCTAAACCCTCCCACCTCCGTGGTCATTGGTCTTAAACGTGCCTTTCTTGTCCCTTTCTTCTCTCTGAGCTTCAGTTTCCACCTCTGCCCAATGCAGATAAGAATATCCTACCTCCTGGGGTTGGGATCAAATGAGCTATAGTGTGGGACACACTCCCCAGACGTTTGAAGGATAGAACGAGTGGAGTCAGGAGTCAGTGAACTAACTCTGCCAGTGCTGTGGGCTTGGAGGGTAAAGGCAAGGGTGGAATCAGGGCAGACTTCCTGGAGGAGGGAGGGTGTCTTTGTGGCTTGAGACCCACATGAAGCAGGGCGCTGATGTGCCCCTCCCCTCCCCATGCAGGGGGCTGGTTGCACAGCTCTCGTGGTGGCCGTGGTGGCCCGGAAACTGGAGCTCACCAAGGCAGAGAAACACGTGCACAACTTCATGATGGACACGCAGCTCACTAAGCGGGTAAGGACGCTGGCCCCGTCATAGTCCTCTACCCCCCTGATCATCAAGGGCAGACCCTCCCTATCTTCTGCACACGCCAGGCACACCCATGTGCCCACAGGTCACCACACTGCCCTGCGTGTGCCCCGGGCCACTTACGGGAATGCCCGTGAGCTACGCATAGAGACATGGCTATGGCCACAGGTGGACACCTGTGTGCCCAGTCACAGCCCAGCCATGGGCCACACAATAGGAGGCGGGAATTCTGGGGCCAACCGCTAGGTGCAACTTATAAGCTGTCTGACTTTGGCACGTCAACCTCTCTGCCTCATTTTCCTCATATATAAAATGAGGAACTGTTCTTTCTCTGGCCCCAGGTCAAAAACGCCGCTGCTAACGTTCTCAGGGAGACATGGCTCATTTACAAACACACCAGGCTGGTGAAGAAGCCAGACCACGCCCGGGTTCGGAAACACCAGCGTAAGTTCCTCCAAGCCATCCATCAGTAAGTCCAGCACCTTTCCCGCTCACGTTTCTGTATCCGCCTGGTGCGGAGGCAGCTGTGACCCCCTGGGAGGAGGCCTCAGGCCAGGCCAGACAGCTCAGTGTGGCCTCGTCATGGCCCCTCCCATGCTGGGTGGTCAGTTGGTTGGGTCCTGCAACTTCTGTTGGGTAGGCTGGTGGGATGATCAGAGGGAGACTCAGGAAGGGCCCAGCACTCATCCAGGGAACTCGCTTTTGATAAGTCATGCAACCCACCCAACATCAATGGCAGGAAGCATATTTTATTCTCTGGAATAGTCAAAATGATTTTACCCCTGAGATAGTAAAGCAATTTTCCCTTTATGCTTTGGCTGCCAGGAGGCTCAGCATTAAATTTGTGGCCTGATCCCTAAGCTCATCTGGGATAATTAGAAATTACTTAATTTCCTCTGTAGTCCATTTGTCCTAAGAATTATTTAGTCAAGAGTTCTCATTCTCAGCTATTCATTGGAGTTACCTGAGGGGCATTTAAAAATCCCGTGGGTTGCACCCAGCACCAGTTACAGTACAGTCTGGGATGTAGCCTGGGCTTAAGCGCAAGTGCACTAGGAGGGGCCCATGTGTAGCCAGAGCTGGCAGATTTTTTTCTGTAAAGGGCCAGATAGTAAATATTTCAGGCTTTGTGGACCAGTCTCTTGCAAATATTCTACTCTGCTGTTGTAGCAGGAAGGCAGTGAAGATGAGTGGGTGTGTCTGTGCTCCAATAAAGTCTGTTAAAACAGGCATGTGGCCAGATTTGGCTCAGAGGCCATGTTTTGCCATAACTGTCCACTAGGAATAGTGACCCACGTACTCGTATATATAATTTTAAATTTTCTAGTAGCCACATTTAAAAAGAAAAAAGCAAAAGGATGCAAGTGAAACAAATTTAATTTAATTTATTTAGTATATCCAAAATATTTCATTTAATATGTGATTAACATAAAAAAATCATTAATGAGATATTTTAGAAAGTTTTTTGTACTGAATCTACCAAGTCCATGTTGCATTTTCCACTTACAGCTTGCTTTTGCCCAGACCAGCCACATTTTAGGTGCTCAGTAGCCACATATAAGCTGCAAGGAACAGCATCCTGTCTAGAATTTAAATGTGGGAAAGAGGCACTCAAATATAAGTTACAGTTGCCAATGTGGTACCTGATTGAAAATAGTAAAAACATGTTCTTTGGTGCTTTTCAGAATGAATTAGTTCCTCTCTCATACATCGTGGGAAACCCTTTACACAACTGCGCTCCCTTAGGTGAATCAGATGGTTCTCTGACCCGAGAGCTCCCAGGACAGACTCAGGGTCTGATGAGTCAGAGTGAAATGAACAGTGTTAGGATCTGAACCGGTACAGCAGGAAGTTAACCAAGTCAGGTATAGGGAACCGGGCTGAGAGGCAGCGCAGAGAATGCCAGTGTGAGCCGTGGGGTGGGCTGCCCAGCTCCTGGGGTGCTAGAAGGTTGAGTGTCACCACTTCCTAGGGAGACACTAGGCATGGGAGATGCTCAGCCAGCTGGCTTTTTAAAATTCTGTTTCCGGTAATCATTTTTGCCTCTTTGTAAACAATACCTTTAGGTAAACTCAACATATAGTCAACTGCACCAATTTAGTGTACAGTTTGATCGGTGTTAACATAGGTATAAACCTGTGAAATTATCTTTAGTGAAGGTAATGAGCAGATCAGTCACCCCAAAATCTTCCTTATGATGCTTTCCATCCTTATCTTTTAGCTAGAGAGTTTAGTCCATTTATGCTTATCGTGTTTGCTGTTGTAATTGGATTGATTTCTATTCATAACAGTCCCTAATTCCAAGGACTACAGGGTCGACTAAATGGGCTGATGTGCTGAAATGCCTGGCATGGTCACTGGCACAGAACAGGTGCTTGGTAACGCATGGCACCCCCCGCCCCCACGTTCTGCCTCGGCTTCCACCTAGAAAGCAGGGAGAGGAGCTGGTAGCCCACTTACGGGACTTTACCGCCCAGGCGTTAGTCCTCCCTGCTCACGAGACCTCGAGGCTCTTGAGGATAGGGGTCTTTCCTCGTTGACCCTTCCATAGTTAACTGACCACTGGGTCCCCCTCTGGTCCCTGCCACCTAACTGTGGGACCTGGGCAAGTGACTATGTGACACTAAGTTTTATTTGCTTATCTGTAAAGTAGAGATGATGGTAGCACGCCTCTTCTCTGGGACTGGGGTGTGAATCAAACACAGTTGGGGTGACCAGATGATTGGCCTGTATCTAACTGCCACACAGTATTTTCTAAATATAGGAACTGGAGTTGTTGTTATTACCACGCTCAATGGGATCATTTTGTCATTCCACAAACATTTCCTCTACCAGCCAATGTGCCAGGCATGGGGGGCATAGACATGGCCTTGCCCTGGGACTTTACCCCATGAGATGTTCCAGAAGGTTCTTTGGGGGAAGTGGCAATGTAGAAACTGAGGAGAGCCAGGTGTGGAGAGAAGGCACCTGCTCTGTGAGTTATCTGTGTGCATTTGTTCTGGGGCAGGACTACGTCACCTTTAGATTCCCCTGCACCACCCCCTGTAAGAACAGCTGATAAAATCAAGCAAGTATGAACAAGTGCCTGAGTGTGGATGGGATGTGGGTAGGAAATCGAGAGGCGGGGAGGCGTACCGAGGCGTGCCCACAGCCGGGGCAAACGTGGGGCGGTGGGAAGGAGCATGGAGCTGAGGAGGCTGGAGGTCTGCTCTGCAGGCATGAGGCAGCCATGGTGTGTCCTTGAGCTGGAGAGTCCCCGCAGTACCAGGAGCCAGTGACAAGGAAGAGGTGGTCTCAGAGGGGATGGCTCTGGGAGCACCGCCTGGGTTGGGGAAGTTGTTTGTTTCCTAGGGCTGCTGTAACAAAGTGACACGGTGTGAGTGGTTTGTATGATCACAGAATTTATGATCACTGTCCTAGAGGCCCGAAGACAAAACTCAAGATGTCGGCAGGGCCCCGCTCCCCCGGAAGGTGCTAGGGGAGGATCTCGTCCAGGCCTCCCTCCTAGCTTCTGGCAGCCTCAGCCGCTCCTTGGCTTGCAGACACACCGCTCCAATTCTCCATTTTCATATGGCATTCTTCTTTTGTCTTCATATCTTCCTCCCTCTGTGCACGTCTGTGTCCAAATTGCACCCTTTTTGTAAGGACAGCAGTCATACTGTATCAGGGCCACCCCAGTGACTCACCTTAACCTGGTTAAATTTGCAAAGACCCTATTTCCAAATAAGGTCCTGGGGGTTAGGACTTCAATATATCTTTTGTGGGGAACACCATTCAACCCACATAGAAGGGAGGTTCCAAAAAAGCTAAGAATGACTTCCCCTCCCATGGGGCTGGGGATGTCTGTATCCACTTCCATTTCTCCAGAATGAGGGCTGGGTCCTCACAGGGGCCCTGGCAGTGCCCGGTATGATGGGCCCCAAGGGGCCTCCAGAGCATCCATCACATGTGGGCACACATGACTTTAGTTTGGACCAGTGAGGGAGAGAGTCCTGCCTGGAACCATTTCCCTGGGTCGGGGGCATGGAGCAGAAGAGCGAGGACACACACTGGCTAATTCCCTACCCGCTTGGGTAGCTGTCTGGAGGCCAGGGGCACAGAGGCCGAGTGGTAGACACAAGTTCAAATCTTGCTGGAGTGCTGGCAAGTAGTGGCTTTGCCCCTCTGAGCCTGTTTTTCCCTCAGGAAACCTCATGGGCACAGTTTTCTGAACTAAATGTCACCTCTGGGGCCAGGTACCTGGCACAGGCTGGTGGACAGTGGGGCTGCAAGTTGAGGGCAGCTGCATTTGTCCTGGGTGGGGCTGGGCGGACACTGCTAGGGGGAGGGGGCAGAGGACAGCTGCATCCCCAAGGGTCTGGCATTGCCCTCTGAGAGGCTGAGCCCCTCCCCAGAGGAAGGGCGGCAGTCCCTGGCACTGGGATCTTGCATGTGGAAGATGGGCAGGGTTGGCCCCGAGCTGTTCAGCAGTGCTGAGATTAAAATTTTCATATGATTTCTCTCTGCTCCGCCGGGTCCTGCCAGAGCTCAGAAGTAAGTCTCCTCCTGGGGGGTCAGGGGTGCATGGTGAGCGTGGGACATGTCATACACCCGGAGTGCTCATGGAGGCCGCCAGGGCTTGTGTCCACCCTGCAGGCCAGTGCTGGCTTCACCTGGGCCTGGAGATCCAAGTTCCCAGGATACACTGAGTCGCGCAGTGTGGACATGGCCACACAGTGGGCACTGTGGGCAGTGGCTGAGCCCACATCCCCCCAGGCCCTGCTGTCCCGTGTACGGGGAGGGAAGGGGCTACCAGGGGCCTGACCCCAACTCCCCCCTCACCCCCCTCTGCATGTCCCACATGGTGACTCTAGGTGGGGAAGGTGCATGAAGGACCCACTCCCCTAACGTAGCCACCACCCAACCCCACCCACCCACCTGTCCCCAGGCTCCGGAGTGTGAAGATTGAGCAAGGGAAGCTGAACGACCAGGCCAACACGCTGGCTGACCTGGCCAAGGTGAGCAGGGACCGGCTGGGTTGGGGGACTTCTTGGGCCAGCAGGGGCTGGTCAGCTGTCTGGGGAGAAAAGGAGAAATTCAATGAAGGACAGGGCCTAGCTCCTGCCAAGGGATGCACCCACAGGGCAGGCAGGTGGCACAGGCAGGGGATGCAGGGCGGGTAGCACAAACCACTAGGGGACACCCTTCCTGTCTGCAAGGGTCCACTGTGACCAGAGGCTCTGACTGTGAGAGGGACTCTGAGACTCTACATCTGTGTGTAAAAGCTACATTTAATGTTGGCAGCGACTTTATTTTTAAAAAATTTGTATCTAAGAAAATAGCTTTAATAAAAATACGCAATTAGTGGCAAAATTGGTGGTGTGGTACTTTTGGTGTGGATATAAATGCAAATTATAGCATCAGCAGAAAGCTAATTTGTATAGCAATTAAACATGTTTCAGGAAATTAAAGTTGATTTTAAGAGCTTTATAAGATGGGTTGTGTTATAAATAGATTGACTTGTTGGTTCTAAGATGAGGTCCTACTCTTTCCTGCTTTTTATTCTTCCATTAAAAGATGTGTTAACTGACCCAACTTTAGTTAGGCGAGCTCTTAGAATGTTTTCACACTATTCTGGACTTGCTCGTGACCAATAAACAGTGCATTTCATAAACAGTTCTTGTGTGCGCTTTGCTTGTTGGCCCTACCCGTAATCAATTAATCAATCCGAGGCTAATTTAATATTATCTTTAGAAAATGTTAAGTCTTATTCTGTTTTACCTCTTATAATTTTGGACTCACTCTCTTTCTCATTATCAAGAGATAGCAAAATAATTTAATATTAACCCACATAAATTTAATTTGGAAGAGAATATTACAGAGGAAAAAACTTCTAGAACGCTGAATAGATAATTCAATTGACAGTAGAAAGAACATAATAACCCTAAGAGCATACAGAAATTATTGGCTAACTAATTTGATGCCAGATGAGATTATAGCTTTAAATATAAAATACCTTGAAAAAACTGATATGTAATAGTATTATATTATAATTTGAATTATCCATGCCACTTTGTTATCATAAAAGATTAAAATTTGAATTTTCAGGATATTTAAATCTTGTAATCATTGTGGTATACTCTCAAAATATGAGGGCTGTCTGAAAAGTATTAATATCCAGCCATATAATATGAAAAATAGACCGAATGCCGGGATGGCTCAGTGGGTTGAGCGTTTGCTTTGTAGCCTTGGGGTTCCAGGATCGAATCCTGGCCCTGGTCCATGTGGACCCATATGCTGAACTGGTGTGTGCCTCTAGTTCAGTTCTCACCCCGGTGAGCTGCCCCCGGCCCAGTTCCTGCCCTGTGCAGCCCTGTGCTCATCTGTGGACTGAAGCTATGTAGAAAACTAATGACGTGCAACAATGGAAACTGCTCTGGTCCCTCCTCCTTCTCTCTGTCTCTCTCTCTGTCAAAAATAATAAAAATAAATATTAAAAAAAAAAACAAAAACAGAAAGAAAGAAAAATAGGGGCATTTGTGGCTGGATTTTTTCCCAGACAGCTCTTGTACATGTCACAAGAGCTTCTTTGAGAAGTCAGTCTAGATTGTTTTATATGGGTTTCTACTTTTCTTTTTTTTTAAGATTTATTTTGTTATTTTTGACAGAGAGAGAAAGACAGAGACAGAGAGAGACAGAGAGAAGGGGGAAGGCCCAGAACAGTCTCCGTAGTTGTATGTCATTAGTTTTCCATGTGGTTTCATTCTGCAGGTGGTCACGGGTCTGTGCAGGGCAGGGGCCAGGCCGGGGCAAGGGGGCTCCCACATAGGAGGCTTGCTGGGTGGGAACCAAACTGGGGGCACACCCCAGTTCAGCATATGAGTCCACATAGGCTGGGGCCAGGATTTGATCCTCTGACCCCGAGGCCACAAGACTGGCGCTCGACCCACTGAGCCATCCTGGCATCCCCTCTAACTTTTTTAATTAAACAAGGTTAAAGTGTTTTCCAATGTTAAAATTTCATGCTTTTCCTCCCAAGGTTGCTGATTAATTTGTATCTCTCTGACAAAAATGAAATATTCTAAGTTAAAATGTTTTTTTAACCTCAGAGAGGGCCAAAATGAACCATCCCAAGGCAGGATGCCGCCAGATGTTACCCTGTGGCACTGGGGACTGTGGTTCCATGAGGCAGGCTGGGGTGAGGGTTAGTGACCCTAGGAGAGGACTCAAGTTGTTTGCCCCCCTCCACTGGGGTCAGCCTACCAGTAACTGAAGAAAGGAGCAGGGGGCAAGGTCTGGAGGCTGCTACTAAAATAGGGAACTCATTCTCTCTTGCCCACCGAGCAAGGGGTTGGGGAGAGGGGTGTTTTTCCCCCTCAGTCGGCACTGCCTCTTCAATCTACTACCCCTGTAAGCCTGGGATGGGTGGTGAGAAGCAGTCCACCTGGATTTCTGGTCACGAGGAGCGGGGGTTAGAGGAGCCGAGTAGTGTTCTGGCGCCACCTCGTGGCTACAGTGGTGTCTGCACCGACGGTTGTCTGTTGCGGACCTCCCTGTCCAGCGGCAGAACCGTCCCTGCTGGCTGCGTTGTGGGGAGCAGTCGAGGTAGTGCGAACGCCCACGGCCTACCATAACAGTAATTGCTGTGGCTGTGGTGTTCCTCGGTCTGGGTGTAGTCACCTCTCCCTCCAGATCCCTGTCCAGACCTCAGTCTAATGTGCCACGTGGCCTATTCCATCCCCCAGGACAGCTCGGGCCACAGCCATTGCTCCCAGGGCCTCCCCCCACCTTTTCCAGGCCTGCTGGTCTCAGCCTGGCCTCCAAGACCTGTCTGTCTCCTCACCTATTCTCCCACCATTCCCTGGGGGATAACAGGAGACCTACAGGGCTGGGGGTGTCCTCACAGTCTCAACTGTCTGTGTGTGTGTGTCCCTGTCTCACTCAGCCTCTTCTCTCTCTCACCTCTTTCTCCGGCAGACCCAGAATGCCATGTATGACCTCATGTCGGAACTGCATGCCCAGCACGAGGACCTTGAGGCCCGCCTGGCTGCCCTCGAAAGCCGTCTGGATGCACTGGGCACCTCCCTGCAGGCCTTGCCCAGCCTCATCACCCAAGCCATATGCCCGCTGCCCCGACCCCTGCCTCCCCGGCCGGGCCCCCTGGATCAGGCAGCCCAGAGCCCCTCGGGCCAGTGGCCTCCTGTGGCCCCTTCGGATTGCGGGTGACGGCCCTGCCCGCCACCAGACCCCACAATCTTGGCCATTGTGTGGCCGCC
Organism: Craseonycteris thonglongyai; assembly: GCA_004027555.1. Classification (NCBI taxonomy): domain Eukaryota; kingdom Metazoa; phylum Chordata; class Mammalia; order Chiroptera; family Craseonycteridae; genus Craseonycteris; species Craseonycteris thonglongyai. Next base: position 85,005 of record PVKE010000245.1, on the reverse strand, counting down.
ACCTCCACGCCATCCAGGAAGTCCTGTACAGTGGCACCTCTTGGAGTTCAAGAAACCAGAGCTGAGTTAGGCTGAGCAGCTGGGGACCTGCCCCACCCAGACTGTATGGGCAGAGGGCAGGGCTGGACCACAGTCAAGGGCAGGGCTGGACCACAGTCAAGGGCAGGGGTGACTGCCACCCGCTTCCTCCCTGATTGGAGCTAGGGGAGCCTGGAGCTTCCTCTGGTCCCCTGGCCCCCTGACTCTCCCCAGGCCCCCGGTGGGCTCAGAACAGCTAGGAGAGGGGTCCATGCCAGTTCTGAATAAAGCAGGACCCACCCAGCTGCTGCTGGTTGTGTGTGCTGGGGACACTCATGGTCCCAACATGGGAGGCGGACACCAGGCCCAAGGTCTAAGAATGGATGTGGAGGTCAAGGTGAGCCAACCTCACAACTCCCCTCAGCTGGTAACTCCCAGGGGTGGCCCAGTCCCAGCCCACAGGAGGCAGTTGATCATCAGACATCCTTCCCTTTGACCAGCTGACTTTCCTGGAGGGTCCACTCTGGGCCAGGTGCCAGTGGGGCACAGCCCAATGCGGGAGTTGACATGGGTGAGGAGGGTCATTCAGTCTTTGTTGGACATATGTTGAGCACCTGCTGTATACAGGGAATATGATGTAATTTATCACACTGACTTCACCAGAACCTGATCAGGGTAGATTAGGGAAACAGGCTCAGAGAAGTGAGCCACTTGCCTGGGGCTACAGATCAAGGAGGGGCAAGTCAGGACCCACACTCAGGGCCCACAGGCCACAGTGAAGAACCTGGACTTGGTGGAGGGCACGCCGTGGAGAGCTGGTATGACTTGGGGACAGTGTAGTACAATCCTGGGGTTAAAGTGGTCCCTCTGGAGTGGGCTGCAGGGGAAGGTTCTGGACACAAGTAGAATCAGAAAGGTCCCTCCGAGCCTTGGGCTTGGGGTGCTGGGGTCAGGCAGGGGTGGAGGGCACTTGACAGATACTTGGCTTTGATTGGGGCAGGGAGGGGAGGCCTGGTCCCCAGGAAGCTAATCTGGACTCAGCAGAGAGCCCAGGCCCTGGCAGCCTCTGATAAGGCCATGGGCCACCTGGCTCATAGAGATAGCTTGGGGTCATTCGAGAAGGGTGTGGGGAGGTGCAGGTGTGCTGTGGTCAGACCTGAGTTGGGAGTCTTGACTGCCATCGCTGGGTGGCAGTGGCTGCCCCTCTGGGGGCCTCTGTTGCCTCACCTGTAATGAGAATAAGGCACAGTACCCACCCTTGGGTGCACCAGTCGAGTGGAGGATCCACAGTAAACACATAGCAGTCACAAACACAGCGAGTAGAGCCATGAAGAAATAAACAAGGCCCGAGCTTGACTAGGGGACTCTGAGGAGGTGACTTGTGCGTGGTGGGCAGGAGGGAGAGTGGATCTGGAGAAGGGTGATCCTAACAGCAGAACAGCCAGTGCAAAGGCCAAGAGACAACACCTGAGGCTGGTGTGTTTGGGAAACAACTAGGAGGTGGCAGGGAAGGGAGGAGGGGGAGGCTGGGGTAGCTCTCCGGGCCAAAGATGCCAGTTGGGGGACGCATGAGACCACAGGGCACAGCCCAGTGGCTGCCTCCGTTCCTGCCAGCCACATCCGCCCCCGCCCGCCTGTGACTCATCAACGTCGACCCTACAAAAACAGGGCCCGCCTAGCGCTGGGGGGTGGCAAAGTCAACAGCGCAGGCAAGAGGGTAGCGCTCTCCTGTGGCACAGGCGCGTCACCGGGCGGATGCGGAGGACCAGGAAGTCTGACTAAGGCCTGCCGCGGCGCCTGCACAAGTTGGCAGAGGCGGCGGAACGAGTGGGGGCGCCCGGGGCGGTGAGGACGGGCGCTGAGACCTGAGAGGCCTGCGCTGCGCTGGCGGCTCCGGCCGCGCTCCCCTCGCTGTGCGCCCAGGCCTGGGCCATGCGCCCCGGGGGCTTGCGCACCTTCGCGCTGGAGCTGGCGCGGGGCCCAGGCGGCGCCTACCGCGGCGGGGAGCGGCTGAGCGGCCGGGTGCTGCTGGAGGCGGAGGCGCCGGTGAAGGTGCGAATGCTCAAGGTGGCGGCGCGTGGCGGGGCGGCCACACATTGGCTCGAGGGCCGAAGCGTGGGCATCAACGCGGTGTCCAGTGACTTCGCGGCCGCGGAGACGTACCTGCGGCGGCGTCAGCTGCTGCTTCGAGGTGAGCTGCTCACCACCCACCCTCTATCGAGGATCCTCTGCCACTCTCCGCAAGTCTGCGCGCTTCTCTCCAGAGCGAGAAGCCTTTCATCTTAGAGGCCATGTGGTCAGTGGCTCTTCTTAAGAAGTGAGGACCTCCTCCCCAGGGTCTGTACCCTTCTGACAGGACACCTACCCACCTACCCCCTCCAGAAACCTCTTTCCCAGGAACACCTCCCAGGGTCTGGGCTACCCCTCTGGAGCCCAGGCATCCTCGACATAGAGGTTGTGCGATGGGGACCCCCCTGTCTGGGAGATTTCCTGGGTGGAGCTGGGAGATCCTTGTCTCTGGACCCCAGGATCCCCTGTTAGCCCCAGGTGGGATCTCTGATTCCCAAAGAGGGCCCCCTCGAGCCTTCTAGCCCTGCCAGTGCCCTCTCCCTCAGTTTACCCCCTATGTTTGCAGAGGCACGTTCTTCCCTGGGTTGAGTGGTGTTCGCAGGTGAGGGGAAGGAGACTTGGGGTGGGTCAGAACCGGCTGGGAGTCATACTGCTGTGATGCTCAGTCCCCCACCCTCAGGAGCAGAACAGGGGCCTCTTCGGGAGGCCCTGACTACCTCCTGCCTTGTACCCATCTGCAAAATATGAGCAGCAGGGGGCAATTCAGACCTGGCCTTGCAGCCTTGCCTCAGCAGCCCTTAGGTGTGGGGGCTCCCGACCCGCTGTGGAAACCGAGGCACAGCAGGCCTGGGGCCAGTCAGGAAGGGGCCCTAGAGGTGCTCCCCTTGCCCTGCGGCTCAAGGAAAATTGGGGCTGGTCTTCCCCTACAGTCCCCCTGGTGCTATTCACTGGTGGCTTGCTTAAGATACTGGAGGGGTTGAAGCTTTCAGAGACGCTGTGTGACCCTGCCCATCTCTGGGCCTCTGGGGACCCACCTGTAAAATGGACTGAGGGATATGCTTGCTTATTGTGAGCCTACTCGTCCCCCTAGGGTCACCTCATCCCGCACTTCCTCCTCGTTTGTGGCCTCTTGTCCTCTAGGCTCATTTGGCCCTGAGAGAACATCCCAACCCCGATTTCAGGCCCTAGAGCCCCCGCCTCTGGGCAGCCCACGGGCTGATCACTGTGTCGACAGCCTCTGCCTCTCTCTTCGGCCGCTCTGACCGTTTCCAGTTATGGCCATCTCCCACTGCCCAGGTCTCAGAAGGGCCCCCAGCCGCCTGAGCTAGACTAAAAGGGACGGCCAAGGTAAGGGATGGGTGCAAGCAGCAGTGCATCTTGCTGCCACCGGGGGGCGCAGGCACTCCGCAGGTCACGAGGCGGCAGCTCCCGGGCTAGAAATCCAATTTAAGGTTCTTCGTGGAGAAACTGAGACCCAGAGAGGGATCATCTCTCCCAGAGGGCACACCACAGCCCCGGACCCGGGGTGCCTGGAGCTTCTCCTGCACTCGCTTCTGTGAGGGGATAGGGGCTGGAGGTGTCTGGAGCAGGCAGGCACAGGGCTAGACCTAGGGGTCAAATAGGAGTGCGCCAGGGGCTGGAAGTTGGGAACCCCGTGGGACTAACAGCTTGGACTAAAGGGCTTTGGCGCGACCGAGTGGCGGTGCATAGGAAGCGGGTTGGTGATTCTGGAACAAGGTTCTAGGAAGGATCTAATAGAGGTGACACTGTGATTCACGCACAACGCTCTGAGATGGGGACTGATTTTCTTACGGCCCTGCGCACAGAAACTCAAGACTGCAAGATTTTCTCACTCGGGGCATGGTTTGAATCAGAGGCGAGGGGCAGCAGGTGCCCAAGGGGACGGAAACTCCACCCACTTCCTCCTCTCTTCTCCGGTGCACAGAAAGGGAAATTGAGTCCCGGAGTGACCGAGGCTCTCAGCGCCCCGTATGGGCCAGACCGTTTCACACCCCTCTAGCTCGAGCTGGACAAGCCCAAGTCACGTCTGCAAGTGGTGGCCGGTTGATAAATAAAACCAGAGACCGATAGTCTTTTTGGGTGACTCAGGCCTCCCCAGCTCCTGGCCTCAGTTTCCCCTCTTTACCCCAGCCCCCACCCCACCCCCGCGTCCTCGAGAGAACGCCTCTGGACCCCAGTGCTTCAGTTTCATCCCAGGGTCCACGAGGGTGAAGGGCAGTTTATTTTGCTCCCCTCCTGGGCGGAGCCACGCCTCTCGCCGCCCCATTGGTGTATTTCCTGACTGAGCGGGTCTGAGCCCCGCCCCGCCCCGCCCCGCCCTATAAAAGCAGCGCACACGCAGGCGTGAGGACTCTGGGCGGCTGGCGAATACGCCTGCGTGCGCCGGTAGATTCGGGTCTCGAGGCTGCGGCGCGCCGCCGCGTCAGGGGTTCGAGGCCCGGGTCCGCGCGTCGCGGGTTCCCCTCCCTGGCGCGATGCTGTTCGACAAAGTGAAGGCACTCGTGGTACACCTGGAGGGCGATGTCCCGGATTCCGTGTTCAGCGGTGGCCAAGCCGTGGCCGGCCGGGTGCTGCTGGAGCTGGCAGGCCCGGCGCGCGTGGGCGCCCTGAGGCTGCGCGCGCGGGGCCGTGCCCACGTGCACTGGACTGAGTCGCGCAGCACCGGCTCGAGCACCGCGTACACGCAGAGCTACAGCGAGCGCGTGGAGGTCCTGAGCCACAATACCACGCTTCTCGCGCCAGGTATGGCCAGGGTCTCCTGCGCAGCGCCCGTGCTGCGTGCCCCAGGAACCTCGCACAGCCACTGAGCTGCTGCTTCTTGCTCCTACCTGCAGATACTGGAGAGACCACCACGCTGCCTGCTGGACGCCACGAGTTCCCATTCAGTTTCCAGCTACCTCCGTAAGTCCTCTGGGGTGCTACATTGTGGGGGCATCCCTTTCAGGTTGGGGGCTCCACTGCTCGGTATCTGAAAACCTCTGGGCCCCAAGACTGTCTCCGCTTGGCGGTTCTCAGGCGTGTCTCTGTGTCTCTCAAACTCCCTAAGTCTTTGGGAATCCCCAGCCTGCATTCCCTGTATTGCTCTCTGAGGTTCCTTCCTTTCACCCTTAGGACCCTGGTGACCTCATTTGAGGGCAAGCATGGCAGTGTCCGATACTGCATCAAGGCCACCCTGCACCGGCCTTGGGTCCCTGCCCGCCGGACAAGGAAGGTGTTTACTGTTATTGAGCCTGTGGACATCAACACGCCTGCCCTGCTGGTGAGTAGCTGGCTGCCCCTGGAGAGGTGAATGGGAACACCACGGGCATAGGCCTGGCTGCTAGCTGACTCCACCTGGCTCCTTACTCTCTTCACAAAGCGTCTGTGGTAGGGGAAGTCACAGGCCTTGGCAGAGGGGGAAGCAGGCATGGGAATGTCTGTAGAGTCCAGAGGAGCCAGGTGAAAATCTTAACTACACCAATTTGCTGTGTGGCTTGGGGCAAGTGTCTTACCTTTACTGAGCCTTAGATGCCCTGCACAGCCAGGGCTTGCATTAATAATGGCTTACTGAGCACTAATTACACACTAAGTGCTTAGCTTACTTATTTTATTTTTAGCTTGATCAGATGGGTCATATTCCTGTATCCATTTTACAGATAGTTTCTGGATTGTTAAAAAGAAACCAGGAAACTGGGCCCTACCCTGAGTCCTCCCTCAGCTGGGGGTGGTTTAGAAGCTCCACAAGGTCTGTAGTTTGCCCAGAGTGACCATTTATGTTCCTTTTCTCCTCCCTGCCAGGCCCCTCAAGCAGGAGCTCAGGAGAAGGTTGCCCGATCCTGGTACAGTAACCATGGTCTTGTCTCCCTATCGGCCAAGATCGACCGCAAGGGCTACACACCAGGTAGCAGGAGGGAACCGTCAGATTGGAAGGAGGGCCAGTTCAGGGCTGCAGGTGGGGGGACTGAAACTTTGGTGCTCCTCATTACAGGTGAGATAATCCCCATTTTCGCCGAGATTGACAACAGCTCTACGCGCTCGGTGCTGCCGCGGGCGGCCGTGGTCCAGACGCAGACCTTCATGGCTCGAGGTGCCCGCAAGCAGAAGCGTGCAGTGGTGGCCAGCCTTTCGGGCGAGCCGATAGGCCCCGGGCGGCGGGCGCTGTGGCAGGGCCGGGCACTTCGGATCCCTCCCGTGGGCCCCTCCATTCTGCACTGTCGTGTGCTGCATGTGGACTACGCCCTCAAGGTGGAGTATCCTAGGAGACAGGGGGTGCTACATCTGCCCTGTCCCCAGACAGGGCTCCCTTGAGGCTGTGTCTGGGGCCTCACAGCACAGGCAGGGCCTCCTCCTGTAGAAGGCGGGCATGGTGAGGCTGCCTGGGCTCCCTCCATCGTGGATCCTTTCTCCAGGTCTGTGTGGACATCCCAGGCTCATCCAAGCTGCTCCTGGAGCTGCCGCTGGTCATCGGCACTGTCCCCCTGCATCCTTTTGGCAGCCGCTCATCCAGCGTGGGCAGTCACACCAGCTTCCTATTGGACTGGGGTCTGGGGACCCTGCCCGAGCGGCCCGAGGGTAAGCACCTTGTCCTGCTGTCTCCGGGGGCAGTGGGCAGAGAGGTGGGTACCTGGCCAACTTGCCCTCCCCAGCCTTGATGCCCCCGTCTGTAATAGTGCATAGTAACAGTCACTTTGACTATCACGGGTCCCCCAGGATTCCAGACTGTCAGCCCAGAACTGGCACAAACGGGCCCCTGGACATTGTCCCTGATTCCGGTGTTCCCTGTCTCACCAGCCTCACCCCCTTGGCTTTCACTTGCAGCCCCTCCTGAGTACTCGGAGGTAGTAGATAATGTGTCAGCCATGGGGCAGAGCCCTTTCCCGCTACCTCAGGACCCTGACGTGAGCCTTGAAGGCCCCTTCTTCGCCTATATCCAGGAGTTCCGCTACCGCCCACCGCCCCTGTACTCTGAGGTGAGCTTGAGGGTCCCAGAAGCTCCCATGCCTCTCCAGACCCTGGGAGTCGAAATGGGGGTGGGAGACACAGGAGTTTTACATGTTGGTGAAACTCCTATACATATGTTCAGGGCTCAAGCCAGCCTTGGGCCCCCGTGTGCTCCAGGGGTTGCCCCCTGGTTGAGTGTGGGAGTTGGAGACGAGCAGGGTAGGAGGGGTGTTTCTGAGCCCCTGTTCCCCTGAGGCTTGATGGGTTCCTTTCCCTCAGGAGGATCCCAACCCACCCTCCGAGGCCATGAGGCCACGCTGCATGACCTGCTGAGTGAAAGTGGATACCTTGATGGACGAGGTTACACATGTGCTTCTGGCACCATGGACATGGGGAGTGGCCCCAGCAAGAGCAGAGAAGCCTGGCTGCACTGGAGTTTGGGAAACCAAGTTTCAGAACAGGGCAGGGCTGTTCTGACATCACACCGGACAGAGGAATAGCCAGTCTGGTACCTGACTTATCAGGACTGGGCCTCGTAAAATATCAAATGCCTGGTGTAGGGTCCAAGAGACTGTTCAAGCTGTCTGTGCTGGCCTGTGGGCAGGGCTAGGGTCTCCCAGGAGCCTCCAGTGTGGGAGAGAGAGCCAGACATAAATGCTTCCACTCTTGTGGAAGTGTTCAGAGAGGAAGCAGAGAAGGCCTGGAGGAAAAGGCATTAGCCAAGGCTTTGGCATATGAATAAGACCTCAGCAGGCAGGCAAGCAAGAAGAAGTTGGAGAAAGTCAGAGCTGAATGATGTTTGGAAACTGCCCCCTTCATCTTAGAACTCGGGCTGTGAGGGCCAGTATCTTGGTCAAGGTCACACTCTAAGGTCCGGCAGGTGAGAGGGCCCAGGAACGTGGTATTCAGGGAAGCAGGTCACAGGAGCTGTGGGGCCTGTGGGCTCCAGCCTTTGAAGCCTCTCAAAGCCAGAGATCAGATACAGAGCTGCCTGGGTGCTGTATGGCCCGAAACCCCAGGTTCAGAGGGGGACAGATGAGACCAGCTACGTAACTTGCAAATGAAGGCTTAAGAATTTCAAGATAGTGTAACAGCAGAGCATTCAACCTGGCCCTGGGGACAGAGGTCAGCTGTGGTGACACAGCAGGACTAGTATGTTTCAGGAGACCCCTGTGTACCGGAAGGACAAAGTGGGAGGGGGCAGCTGGACAAGCCCCCAACTGCAGAGTCCCAGCCCTGATTGGGGCAGAGCCCTTGCCTGGGACTTAGCATTTCTGATAAGCCTTAAATCATTCTCTTTTGTACAATTATTTTTAAGAAATAAAAGTGTGGAGGAAGAGACTGGGCTCATTGGTTTATCTTTCCCCCAGCTGCTGAGGAATCTGAGGTGGCCTTGACCTCCATCCTGGGTCAAGACCTCAGATTGAATTCCAGGCCGAGGAGAGTTGAGGGGCCCGTTGTTCAGAGGGGAAACAGGCCCGGGACACAGGGAGGCTGAGCTCCGGTTAGAGCCAGACCCCGTACTCCGTACCTCTCCCCTCGTGCATTCACAGGGTCTGGGAGTGTGTATGGTGGAGGATAGACAGGTCTCTGTCCTCAACAATTGGAGAGGAGGCTGGACTGGGCAGGCGGTTGGGGTGCAGAAGGATCCTGCCTGCATCTGGGCTTTTTTGTTTTTATTGAGCTACAACTCATATACCATAAAATGGGCCATTTTAAAGTGAATTCCCTATTGTTTAGCGCAGGGGTCCCCAGCCCCCCGCCACGGAGGCGAGCAGCGGGTAAGAAGGGAAGCTTCATCTGTGTTTACAGCTGCTCCCCCTCACTCACATCACCACCTGAGCTCCCCCTCCTGTCAGATCAGTGGTGACGTATTAGTCATAAATGATTTCATTGTATATTACAATGTGATAATAGAAGTAAAGTACACAGTAAATGTAGTAATGCTCTCGAATAATCCCAAAATCACCCCCAACCCCATCTGTGGAAAAATTGTCTTCCATGAAACTAGTCCCTGGTGCCAAAATAGTTGGGGACTGCTGGTTTCGCACATTCCATGTTGTGCAACCATCACCTCTATCTAGTTCCAGAACAATTCTATCACTCCCAAAAGGAGACCCCCGACCCCATTAACAGTCTCTCCCCATCCCTTGGCAACTGCTAATCTGCTTTTTAAAAAAGATTTATATTAATTGTTTTTGACAGAGAGAAAGAGAGAGAGACAGAGAGAAGGGGGAGGGCCCAGAGCAGTCTCCATAGTGGCATGTCATTAGTTTTCTACATAGTTTTCATTCCACAGATGGGTGTGGGGCTGCACAGGGCAGGAACCGGCAGGGGGCCTCCCAGGGTGGGAGCCGAACCAGGGGCCTCCCACGTAGGAGGCTTGCCCTGGGGAGAACCAAAGTGGGGGCACACCCCAGTTCAGCATATGGGTTTGCACAGGCTGGGGGCTGGGATTCGATCCTCAGACCCCAGGGCTACAAGATGAGTACTCAACCTGCTGAGCCATCCCAGCATCCCTAATCTGCTTTTTTGTCTCTATGGATTTGTCTGTTCTAAGCATTTCATATAACAGGATCACACAGTATGTGGCCTTTTGTGTCTGGCTTTTCTCACTCAGCATGGTTTCAAGGTTTGTCTACATTGTAGTGTGTCAGTGCTTCGTTCCTTTTTATGGCTGTATAATATTCCACTGTGAATGGCTTGCACTTTGTTTATCCATTCATCGGTTGATGGACATTTGAGTTGCTTCCATGTTTTGGTGATTGTGACTAGGCCCGTTTGTGGACTCACACGTTATAGGATTTGTTTGAACACTGGGTGTTCAGGCCGACTAAGGGGTGGGAGGTTGTCATTCTCCTGGAGTTGCAAGTGGGGAAAGTGAGTCTAACAGAGGGAGGTGAGTCACTTAGCGTCCCACAGTAAGGACGGATACAACTGCCACTCAAAACTGCCGCTGAAGCCCTGGGGGAAATGCCCCCACAGGCCACATTACACACCACTTGCTGCTCCACAGAGCCAACACTCAGGCTGAGCTTGAGCCCAAGGCAGGGCCCAATTAGAACTCTGGTCTGAATGTCCATGCTGTGCCCACTTGGGCCAGGACATTGACTGGGAGCCCCCGGTAGCCATTGGCGAGGCCGAGGAGCAGGGCTGAGGACTGGGAACCTAGGCACTGAACACTGGGAAATCTGGTTGAGCCTTTGCTCTCTGTGTGATCATGAGTAGGGAGAGCACTTGCTTCTGAGCCTCAGTTTCCCTATCTGGGACTCTAGAACACCGCCCCTCCACAGCCTCCATCACCCCCGTCCCTGGCCTGAGTTTAGGCCCCGATTTCCAGCTGCTCCTGGTCCCAGGGCCCACTCAGTGCCCCCTGTCCAGCAGCAGGGGCTCTGGGCAGCCAACCTGGCGTCCGGCTCTGTGCACACCAGACTTGGAGTTACTGGAGCTGGAGGAGGGCAGACCTTTCTGCAGCAGTTACCCAGTCCCCAAATCAGCAGCCTCAGGAGGGGGTGAACTTCCCCATTGCCCAGGGTGTGTGAAACACAAGATTCCAGTTTCCATAATTTTGTTCCCAAACTGAGACAAGTCCAAGGTGTTTATTGCAACAGCAGATGTGCGTATAGTTCTGCAAAAGGTTCTCCCTGGTGGGCTTGGGAGGACAAGCCACCCTGTGTCCCCAGGACTTCTATGTCTGTTGCTATGGGGAACCTGATCCCTAAAGGAGGCAGATTTTCTGATTCAGATAAATGACAGCCAGGGGAACCTGGGATGGCTCAGTGGGTTAAGTAAGCACTTGCCTTGCAGCCCCAGGGTCTGAGGATTAAGTCCCGGCCCCAGCCTATGCAGCCCATGTGCTGAACTAGGGTGTGTTTCCCATGTGGGAGGCCCCCAGTTCATCCCCCAGTTTAGCCCCCAGCTCAAGGGGGCATGCCTCCCATTCGGGAGGCCCCCAACCCAGTTCCTACCCTGTTTGGGCCCCCACCCACCTGTGTAGAATGAAATCATGTCAAAAACTGATGACATACAACTATGGAGACTGCTCTGGGCCCTCCCCCTTCTTTCTGTCTCCCTCTCTGTTTGTATGTCTCTCTGTCAAAAACAATAAAATAAATGTTAAAAAAAAAAAAAAAGACAGTCAGGATGGAGCTGGCTTAGGCAGTCCAGAATCCAGGGAACTCCCTGAACACAGGAGGGGCCCAGGGGGCATAGAGAAGAGTGACCAAATATTCTAAAATAAAATCTCACCACTTTCCAGGCCCCTAAAACCTCCTATTCACCTCTCCTTTCAGCTCCCTACCATCTCTGGCTACTTCTCAAACATCCAAAACTGGTTCCTACCACAGGACCTTTGCACATGTTTCTTCTGCTGAAGACTCTTCCCTAGGGCTGGCTCCCCTTTACCCCCAGCATCATTTTTTTAGGGACACTCCAACCCCCTGGCTGAAGTTGCTACCCCCATCACTCCCTCTCTTATTCCTGTCCTATTGTCTTTGCAGCCCTCATCACTCTTTAAAATTCCTATTTAGATATTCACTTGTTTGAGCCTTTGAGGGTAGGGCTGGGTTAGGGCAGGTATAAAGGGGGATTGCTAAATGACTGATTGACAGGAGGGGACTCCTTCCCTACTCTGGTGTGAATGAAGATTCTGGTGGGGGTGGGAGAGTTTGTACCTTGCACTTGTTCCCAGGACCCCGTAGAATCAGGCCTGGTGCCCATTCAGAGAGTGAAAGACCAGATCTGTTTGTCTCTCAGTTTTCTTAGTCTTTCTTACGCCCTATCTCTCTGGCTCTGGCTCTGGCTCACCATCTCTCTTGGTCACCATCTCTCTCTCTCTGACCCTCTCACCGTCTCTCCCTCCTGCCCTGGCCAGGCCAGGCCCAGGGCATGGGTGACAGGCAGGCAGGATGCTTGCTGCTTGTTTTCCACCCTCACTGGCAGGGGGCCCAGCTGGGCTGCTGTTCAGGAATCTTCCAGCTGCCCTGCTCCAGCCACCAGGCACAAGCTGCCACCAGCCTCTTCTCCCTGGCACATTCTGTCCTGAGCAGTACATACTGGGGGTGGGCTGGAGGGGGTACACATTCCTGCTGGGTTCCAATTACAGAACATTTCGTCCTGGTGGCCCTGCTCCCCACCAGTGCTGCCCCCTGACACTTCCCCTCCCTGCTCTGTGCTTAGATCTTCCTGAATGGGACCCTCTGCCAGCTCACCCCCACCTCAGGGCCTTTGCACCTGCTGTGCCTTTTACCTGGAGCTCCCTCTCCCCAGATCTCCCCAGGACCTTCCTCCCTAAAGACCTCAGGTCACACATCACTTCAAGCTTCCCTCCCTGTCTCCACATCAGAACGCCTGTCAGTCCCCTGTTCCTGCCTGATGTGTTTTGCTTTCTGATCTTTTCCCCTCCCCAGAGTGATATATTTGCTTGTTTGTTGATGTTTTGTCTGTTACCCCCACAGCCCTGCTGTGTCCCCACACAACTTGGTGAATAGTTCAGAGCTGATGTAATTTCCTCCCAAAGTTCAGCTCTGCCAGCGCCGCCCAGGATCACTCACGCGGCTCCCATTCCCTCAGCCTTCCGGACCCTGTGTTCCCCTGCTGTGCTTGCTCTACCCCCCTGCTCTCCCCTGCGCCCAACAATCTCCCAGCCCTCCTGACTTTGCCCTGGGACTTCCCTCCACCACATGCACCTTTTCCAGCAAGCGACCGGGTCTCTCTGTCTCTTAGGCCCACGGGGCTCCACACATAGGGCAGCCCTGATGCTCACACACATGCGGGAACCCACACATGCACACCTATGTTCAGAGAGACAGACACAGGCCAGCAAACTCAGCTGTGTGTGCATCAAGCATGCCAACACCTGTGTGAACAGGCGTGACAGCAATGACCACGCTGAGCCCAGCACCAGCCGCCACAGCCCCAGCTCAGGGCTTGCAGGGTGTTCACAGGCAGACTCGAGGGGAAGTGGCTATGGCCCCTGTGTTAAGGGTGGGGACAGGACATGGGACTGAACCCTACCAGGGTGTGCACAGACCTGTCCATTGCCTCTGCCCTCATTTCCCTCCCTCGGGAGTCGTCCCGGCCTTCTTTTTGATGTCCAGGGAAGGCCAGGAAAGTCCCCAGAAAGCATCAGGCTGGGCAAGGGCCCAGGAGGAAATGGTGACTCAGCAGGTTGCCATCAGTGCCTGTCACACTGGGCAAACTGCTGTCTGGGGACTCAAAGAGAACAATGGGGAACCAGACTGCAGGGTAAACACCTCAGCAGGTAGGGGAGGGGAGTGGAGGGGCACCTCTGTATTCCAATACCTCAGCCCTGCTGAGCCCAGTGCACAGGTGGAAAAGCTGAGGTGCAGAGAACAGGTGACTTGCCCAAGACCCCCCAGCCAGGATAGGGCAGGCAGGGATCCCCAAGTGCTTAGTCAAAGGGTCTTGGGGGCATCTACTGTCCCTGCCTGTCTCTGGTGGGCAAAAGGAGCCAGTTCCACATCTGGGCTCCAGATATGGACATGTGACCAAATCTGGCCAATTAGAGTCTTTTGTCACCACAGACACAGGAATTGGTTCAGGAATAGGCATGTATGTGACTCTGGCTGGGCCAATCATCCTGGGAGTTTGAGGGCTCCCTGGAGGTGATGATAGGCCTGGAGGTGATAATAAGGGCCATCTGACTACCATGACAAGGACAGCAGAGCCGAGAGCCCCAAGAACATTGTGGTGGAGTCCACAGACACCCCCAGACCCATGGAGTCAGGCCACCCTGAGAGTCAGGCCAGAAGGAGGAATGGGGCCTGGAGGGTCCTGAGACAGCTTCCAGGAGGAAAGGACATTAAAGTTGGGGCTTTGGTGGATGAAGAGGAGTTCACCAGGGAGCTAAGGAAAAGCATTTCAGGCAGAGGGAATAGCCTGTGCAACCTCAGCAGGCAAGAGAGAGCCAGACGTGTCCTCAGCTATCCCAAGTGGCTCTGTGGGGCTGCAGCACAGAGGAGGCAGCTGCAGCCGTGGTTGTTTATTTGCTCCTAGGCAAGTCCCCACCCCCACGGTCTCTAACACCAGCTCCCCAAGGGACGGGTCTGTTTTGTTGGCAGCTGACACTCCATTAATGTTTGTGACATAGGTGGCCCTTCTGGGGACACACTGTGTGGGATGGGGTGGGGGTGGTGAATAAAAGGGTGGTCACATTCACGAGGCAGGAGGGCTTGGGGTTTTTTGGAGGTGGCCTTTGGAGCCTGGGAACCACAGTCCGAGCAGGAAGGGCAATTCCCCATCTGTCACCCCTGAGCCCAGGCACAATGCTCCAGAGGGAGGCAGGTTAGAGCTCAGGGTCTGGGTACCAGGCACCACCTGTCCCTTCCGTTGACTTGGGGCCAGTGGCAGCGCCTCTCTGAGCCTGTTTCCTTGTCTGGAACCTGACCTCACTGTAGGACAAGGGCCAATACTGGGCACAGAGCAGGGGCAGAGTCTGTCAGTCCGGGTGGGGGGCACTGAGGAAGTTGGGGGGGACGGGCAGGCCTGTCCAGAACATTCTGTCAGCAGTTCCTGGCCTCTTCGAAAACAGGAAGCCAGCTCTCGAGGGAGCCCCCAGCAGCGCTTCCTGAGCTTCCTCGTGAGGGGACGCGTGCGGGTAGGGGTGTGTATGCAGCAGCTGGAAAGAGGTGGGGCTGCCAGTGTGCACGTGCCTATCTGCCTGTCAACCTTGTTGGTGGAACCTCCCAGAGGTGCGTGCGTGTTACATATACTTGCGTGTGGGAAGCAGACAGCACTGGTTGGTGCATTGACCGACAGTCTGGGTTTGGTGTTAGCATGGTGTCTGTCAGCAGTGGGTAGTGTCGTGTGCTGGCCCATGCAGGCCCGTGCTGACATGGGCTGATGTGTGCTGCAGGTGCTGGCAGATGGTAGCTTGTGTGGCTGCCCCCAGGCCTCTAAATCTCCAGGCCTGCCCTGATTCAGCTGCAGATGAGCACTCCAGATTCCACCTCTTCCCTGCTCCAAACCCACTGTGGCTCCTTCCTCTTGGTCCCCAAGGCCCTGCATAGCCCCTGTGACCACCCCATGCTCTTTTCTTTCATGTTTCATGGCTCATCAGCCTCCACCCCACCTGCCTCCTTGCTGTCCCTGGTGGCTGCCTAATAGGTTCCTACCTCAGTGCCTTTGCACTTGCTATGTCCACTGGCCAGGCTGCTCTTTCCTCCCTTCCTTTCCATCTCTTGGCCTCAGAATAATGGCCTTGGATGAGTCTCACCCCCCTCCCCCCGCTTCCCCACTGCCCCTTGTGCTACCCCAAGTCCTGTCCACAGGCCCCAGCTTTGGCCACTTTCTTCTGCCTCCTAAGAGGGTGGCCTCCCTCTATAATCCTCAATTTACTCTCCTGTAAACTGGGACCAATTTTGGTGTGGGCTCACTTGCCCAGAGTCACCGAAAAAGTGGAAAAGTCTACATTCAAACCCAGGTTGGCCTGATCCCAGAGCCTTTGTCCTTGTCCCATCAAGTGGAGAAACATTTGAGGGTTGGGGATGGTCTGGGGTCACTCAGCCACAGGAGCTAGATGGGGCCAAACTGTGGCTTCCTTTATGTCATGTTCCTGGGATGCATTTCTCTTGCTGGCAAGCTTCTGCTCATCCTTCAAAACCCTACCTCCAATACCCTTTTTCTCTGACCCAGTCCTGACCCCAGGGGCATCTGTGTCTGGCTGCCGGAGCTGAGGCCTCTCAGGAACCCAGCAACACCCAGCCTGAAACGCGAGACTGTGTTTCTCACATGCTGACTTTCTGGAGCTGGCTCAGGTGTCCCTGCCAGGCCCGATCCCCAGGAGGTGCCTCCTGCTGGCCTGTTACCCTCAGGACCTGCCAAGCTCATGGTTTAGAAGGGCAGGCAAGACATTTCACTTGGCCCAGAGGCCCATGTGGTCTGGAAACTTCCCTGGCTAGGCCCACAGCCCCTCTGGCCTCAGATCACATCAGCTTCATGCCAGCTGGTTTACCTGTAAAACGGATTAGAGACACTCTGAGACCCAGGCAGAGTAATGGGGGTTTCTTACTGAAGCCTCATTGCCCCAGCCCAGGGCAGCCATAAGAACTGTGAAACAAGGCTCAGATCCCATCCGTTACACACCCTCCCCGAAGCCCACAAAGTCCCATGTGGCCCAGCCCCCACAGCCTCCATCACAACAAGTTCATCCCACCTCAGGGCCTTTGCACATACTGCTTCCTCTACCTTGTCAGCCCTTCCCCCACTCCCCATAAGACCTCCACCTTCTCCTCTTTTGGCTCTAAGTTCAAATATCTCCTCCTCAGAGGCCCCTCCGCCGCCCTGAGCAGAGCTTCTGTGTTCCCAGCCCTCCCCCTTGTGCTTCTGGAGTTCGTAATTGTAGTAATTGTACAGATCGGTGGGCTCACAGCTGCCTCCCTTTGTAATGGGAGCTCTGAGGGCAGGGCCGCAGCACCCAGGGAGTGTGCAATGAATACACCATAACAAATGAGATTGCAGAAACCCAGAGCATGTCCCCCTGAGGGAGTGTTCCGGCCTCACCCCTCACCTCCAGATCCTTGCTGTCTCCCTCCCCCAGAGACTGCTTGGTGTTTGGGGTGGTGATGGGGTAATGGAAGGCCAGGCTTAGTTATCCATGCAGTGGCCTCTCTCATGAAACCTTCCATCATGACCCGGAGCACCTTTTCCTGCCAGACTCCAGGCCTAGAAAGCTCCATGTTCTGGCCTCAGCCCACAGAGTGGATGGGCAGTCCATGCTCACAAGAGGTTCTGTCCCTGTGTCCAGGTTCTGCTCTGACTCCAGCCATAGCTCCTCATTGCCCTCAGGAGAAAGTCCAGTTCTTCAGGTCAGAGTTCCCGGTCCTGCCCAAGTGGGTGAGAGCCTTCCTTTCTCCTTTGCCTAATTCTCAGTCACCTTTTGTGTTTTGTCTCAGTTGATTTCCCAATAGTGACTGTTGACACAGTCTGAAGACACATTAGCTGCTGTCAGAGACCAAACAGTCAGTGCACTGAGCATGTCAGCACATGGGGATGAATTGGACTCTTACAGAGTAAAGGGACTCAGCGTCTGCACTGTGGATGAGCATCATGACCACTGAGCTCATGGTTTGCACAGTATATGAACACTGTGGACCACTGACCACTAACAGGATACCCAACACACTGCAGGTGACAGCGATGGCCCAAGAGTTTACAGCAGGAATCAACAAACTTTTCCACAAATGGCCAAATAAGTAATATTTGAGGCTTTGCAAGCTGTGTAGTCTCTGATGGTAACTATTCAACTCCATTTGCTTGAAATAGCCACAAACAATACACTAGTGAGTGGACATGACTAGATCCCAATAAAAGTTTATCTGTGGACACTGAAATGTGAAGAACATATAGTTTTATTTTATTTCACAAAATATTCTTCTCTTGAAGAATATTTCAAGAGAAGAATATTAAATTCTGAGAAGAAATTTAAGAGAAGAAATTCAAGAGAAGAAATTTTAAATGTCTGTTTCAGTCATTTAAAAGTGTGAAAACCATTACTGGGTTGTGAGCAGAGCTGTGGTTGGCCAGCCCCTGGGTGAAGTAACAAAGTATCAGGATTCACTGTCACAAAGACTTGAAAGGCCTTTTAAAGATCTCCCAGGTTGCTGACTGAGAAATATTAAGGCACAGTTGATAACTAACAGTGACCATTGACAAGTAACAGGTATCTGGATTCATGTTTACAAAGTATCAGAACAAAGCCAGCATTGATTACTGACGGGACCGGCCCCTGGCCCAGCTCAGCACTGACCAGAGAGCTGCCACCCATTCTCCAAATGCTGTTTACCAAGTATCGAGTGACAGGGCCAGTAGCGGGGTATCGAGTCACAGGGCAATCACACTGAGACTTGGGCACTGTGACAACTCTAGACACCAGTTGTTTACAGTGACACGAGACCGGCTGTTTACAAGGAGCTGGCTGCCCCGCTTTTAGGTCCTGGAGTGTAGCTGGCCGGTGGGACAGGCTGCCCTGCAGGTGTTCCCAGAGGCCCTGGTCCTGGGACCCCTCTGCTGCAGCCACCTCCAGCACAGGGAATGGGAATAAAGAAGACGCTCCTGACCCAGACAAGGTGGGCTTTTGCTCCATCAGAACTCCTATACTCAGCCTTGGGCTCTTTAGAGGCGGAATTTGAGTGCTAAAGGCATTGGGTCTCACAGTCCTGCTTCTGCCCTCCCTCTGCTCATCCCCTGCTGTGCCACCGATCTGGACCTCCGCTTCCTTATCTGTAAAATGGGCATGGTGACAAGCCAGGGTTGCCCGACAAAATACAGGATGCCCAGTTGATTTTAAACAACAAAAAAACTTGTTTTAGTGTATCTCATGCAACAGTTGGGATCTACTAAAAAATGTATTTGTTGTTTATGTGAAATTCAAAGTTAACGGGGGGCCTAGATATTTATTTGCTAATTCTGACCCCCTCTCAGATGAAGCCCCCTTGCAGGAGGTTGTGAAGATCCTGAGGCCAGGCACAAAGAAAGTACCTGATGCCTCGAAGACCTGAGGTTCACAGGCCCAGTCTTTCCCAAGATGGGAAAATTGGACCTGAATAAGGTCTGACAATTGGCTCATAAATGCATCATGTGTCTCTGAGGAACAGGAACAGGACTGTTGTGACAAGAATGGCATCATTAGTCAAGGATTTCACCACAGTGGTCCCACAGAAGGTGACTATTCACAGCATATCCCCAGCACCCAGAGCCCAGCCTGGTGCCCTGCTGGGCTCAGCAGAGAGTTAAATGGGGGAAGCCAGGATGGCTCAGCATGCTGAGAGCTCACCTTGCAGCCCCGGGGTACAAGGATTGAGTCCCGTCCTGGGACTGTGTGGACCCATATGCTGAACTGGGCTGTGCTTCCCATCTGGGAGGCCCCAGTTTGGTTCCCGCTGGGGGGAGCCTGCCTGGGGCATCCTTCCCATGTTGGAGGCTCCTGGCCAGTTCCCACCCCATGTGGCCCCACACTCACCTGTGTGGAAGGAAACCATGTCAAAAACTAATGACGTACAATTATGGGAACTGCTCTGGGCCCTCCCACTTCTCTCTGTCTCTCTGTCAAAACAAAAAATTAAATCTTAAATAAAAGAGTTGTTAATGAATGAAGGGTGGGATTCAATAAATAGTTATTGAATTCAGCGGTTGATTCCACCACTCTATTGAATACTTACTTAACCTACCCCTGCCTGCCCACAGCTCCCCATCCACAGGGGAGATGGCTACTAATCCAGTCATCACCATAAATGCCAAGTTATAACTCAGACAAGACCTGCCAAAGGGAGACATCCATTGCTAGGACTCCTGCATGAGGTCCAGGAGGGCTTCCTGGAGGAGGTGACATCTGACAGAGACCTGGAGGAGGAGATTTGTAGGTACAACCAGGGGATATGGAGTGCCAGGCAGGGGGCACAGCATGTGCAAAGGTCATGGGGTGGGAGGAAACGTGGTGATTTCAGGGGCTGTCTTCGTGCTACTCCCAGCTCTTTTGGACAATTTGCAGGCTCTAGCATATAGTCAACTAGGTTAAGTTTAGGAGGGCCAGGGTCACCTGGCAAGTTGGGCAGGATGTGGCATCCTCGACCGCCCACATAGGAAGGAGAAAAGCCCTGGAACATTCTAGTCCCAGGCAAGGGCGAGATGAACAGTGGCTGGCACCACCTCTGCCCTGGAATTTCCCAAGCCGCCTGCCAGCCTAGTGCACCCTCCAGCCCACGTTGCTGGAGCCACCTCAGGGACATGGCGCAAAAGGCGTGGGACGTGGCTGCAGCCTGCTGGGCAGGGGAGGAGGCAGAGAAAAGTGCTTTGGAATGCCCAGCTCTCAGGACTAAGAACCAGGGCTGGGATGACCACAGGAACAACCACATAACAGTAGCGGCTAATACCTCCAGGTGTACAGCCGACACTTAGTGGGAGGGATCTCCTTTCCTTTAATAGCCATAACCGTCCCACCAGGCTGGGTTTGTAGGTATCCCCACTTTACAGAGGGGAAACTGAGGTTTAAGGGGACAAAACTGCCAGCTGAGGACTCTTGGTGACCCCAAGATGCAGCGGGTTTCATGGTCTTAGTTTGGGCTGCTATGACAAAAATACCCAAGGCTGGGTGGCTTATACAACAGACATTTATTTCTCGCCGTCTGGAGGCTGAAAGTCAAAGATCAAGGCTCAGCTAGTCATCTGGCTGTCTTCTTGCTGTGTCTTCACATAGAGCAAGGGTACCTTCTGGGGTCACTTTTACAAGGACACTAATCTCATCATGGGGCTCCACCCTTATAACCTCATTCCCTCCCAAAGGCCCCACCTCCAAAACCCATCACAATGAGATCAGAGTTTCAATTCATGAAATTCTGGGGGACACAAACATTCCATCTATAGCAACAGTTACCTTTCACATTTGAGGTGAGAAGATGGAGGCCCAGCATCCAGGACCAGAATGGGAGCCATTGAACCTGCTGGTCCAATTGTCTCTAACCTCAGTACTAGTAGCTGTGAAGTGGGACTTTGGACAATGGTAGAAGGCCATAAGCAGACCCTTCCCCAGGTCCCTGGGGGATTGTGGCAAGAGTCCTTTGCTTCCACCCGCTGATTCTGTAATTCACTGCATCCAGTCAGAAAAGACGCACGTTCTCATCCAGCGTGCATCACTTACTGTGTGCCTGGGTGGGGGAGCGGCTGGCTGCACAGGGTCCTGGTGGAACTCTCTGGACAGTGGGAACATTATATCCAGGTTGGTAGCTCCAGGACTGGATCATTTGTTCAAGCATGTTCATGTTCTGTTGTATGTGAATTATACCCTGACTGACCTGACCTTAAAAAAGAGTTCTAGGATATTTTATTTCGAGACTGGGTGAAAGGCAATAGAACTCAAAATCTCAGTGCTTCATTAAAAGTCTTCTGTTCTGGAAACTTGTGCTTTTGGTTGTAGCTCTCGAAGGATGAAAAGGGATATCTCAGTCTATACACTAACATCCAGACTGCCGGTGAATGTCCTTGTTCTCACTTCAAAAGAAAACACATCCGTATTTTAAATTTTATGAATATGAAGCATTATGTAAACACAGAAAAAGGTAAAAGCTCTCAGTTTAGAAGTGGAGGTTTTATAGTGGTCTTAGCTGTGCACACAGACTCTGCCTCAGTTTCCCAATCTGTACATGGGTTGATAACCCCCCTGCTGTGGGGACCTGGTGGGTGGGCTGGTGCAATAGTTGCTATCAAGCTGGGGTAAGTAGATCCTGGGGTGAGTTTGGTATATTTTGTCTCTCAGCTGTGTTTCTTTGTTTTATGCTGATGGAAGTCATTGTCCAAATGTTTGGGTTGTTAATTTACAGGGCAGGAGAGGATCTGCTGGTCGGGGCCACCCCAGTGACACATCCAGGCCGTGCCCCGGTGCGTGGCTGCCCTTTGACAGGATCCAGTCCCGGGGTTACTGCTATTCTGGGACAAGCTTGGGGGCGTGAGAAACCCAGGCCCGTGCCCCTGGTTTGGACTCAGGGTGACCAATGGGGAGTTCATGACCCAGCAAGGGGTCTCGGGGAGTGCATTTTGGGGACTCAGGGATGTGGTTCCCAGATGGGGGGATGAATGGGGTTGGGCCAGGAGGCCAGGCCAGGGTGGGCCTGGTGTGTATGATTTTGGCCTCATCTGAAAGTCCAGCCCATTAACCATTCCCTGGAAGTTCAACAGTGGTTTATCCCACTCAGACTGGAGGCCTGGGGGTAGTAGCAGGGGTCAGGGAGAGGTCAGATAGGGGACCTAGTCTACCCAGGAGAGAGATGGATAGACAATGGGAGTCAAAGAGATATGGAAAGACAGAAAAACAGACAGTGGAGAGACAGGGAGAGAGGGAAGAAACAGAGAGAGGGAGAAAGGAACAGAGAGGCAGTGGGAAGACAGAGAAACAGACAAACAGGGAGACAGAGACAGAGAGATGGGCAGAAAGAGACAGAAATAGAAAGGCAGGGAGGCAGTAGGAGAGACAGAGAGACCAGGGGAGGCAGAGAGAGGCTGAACCATTAACCCCACTCCCCAGGCCTGGCCATGGACCCTTCCCTGGCTCCCAATCAGATGGGGGTCCCTCCTGCATACAGATGGGGAAACTGAGGCCCAGAGTGGCCAACCTAGAACTGCTGTGGATGGAAAGGCATAGGCAGGCCCCCGAAGGCTGGTGGGGGAGGGTGGGGAATGAAAGGGACCCAGTTCCCAATGGGCCTTAGGGGTGATTTGGGTTTTGGAGCCAGCTTGTGAGAAGCATCTTGGGTCTCGGTCTCAGGTGACTCTGGGATTATCAGGAATCTAATAAGGTTGATGAGGGAGGGTGTCATGGATACAGGGTCAGTGCTGCCTGGGTTCCTGTGAATCAGGGGACGGACCACGGATCACTGTGTGTTCTCCACTGCAGGGCACATTTGAAATTTTCCATGACACCCAGCATTTCTAAATGACCTCTGGGCTCCTGGGGCTGATCCCAGGCCTAGATGTCCAGGAGGGAGGGAAATTTCAGCTCCTCTTGGAGGTCAGCCCAGAGTAGGGGTGCCGAGAAAACTCTGAGAAGGTCCCAGGCCTGAGGAGAGGGCGCCAGGCAGCCTCGAGGGGGCGGGATTGGGAATTCTGCTTTTGGCCACCCCCCTTTTAGGAACACACAGTGCACACCCGCACACCTGCCAGCACCCAGGTGGGAATGAGCAGAGCAGGGATCACCCTTCTCACTCCTAGGAGAGGCACTTGCAACACACAGTGGCCCTCTCAGGGGCTGCCTCCCACACCCCAGGAGATGCTAGGGGAAGCCCAGGCAGGGAGAGTGAGAAGTGGTAGCCTGAGGCTTTAGGGTAACTGGGATCTCACCCCATCCCCAGAGACTGAGAGACTGGGATTAGCCTTATTGATGTCTTTGCAGAAATAGGCTGGAATCCAAATGATCAGATCTGGAAAAACCCGTCACTTTACCAGGAAAAAAAAAAATCCCTGAACTACAGCTTCCACTTAGGAGCAGGAACAAAAGGGCAGATACACTAAAATGAACTTGCACACATCCCAAAATAGGATGGGAAGATGCTGGCTGTGTAAAAGTGGGTCCATCCAAAAACCTCAGGAAAAAAAACTCATGGTGGAGTCAGGAACACAATGGGAAAGGAATGACCTGGTGAAACAGAAGATTGGATGGAGGATCCATCCTCTGCATCAGGAACGAGGAAGACGTGAGGCAGGTGGTGTTCTCAGCCCTTCAGGTAAACAGACGGCTCGATTCAGAGGTACTTGGGAAACAAAGGAGATAGTGGATGTACCATATTCATGGAAAGGGAGTTGGTGGCTCAAAGACTTTAATTCTCCACATCTGATGTTTTAACAAATCCCAATCAAAGTCACAACAGAGTTTGTTTTGTTTTCACATGGGACTCGAAAAGATGATTCCAAAATTTAACTGGAACTGCAGAGGGATGCAAATAGCTAGGAAACTTCTGCAGAATAGGGTAGTGTTTCTTGTTCTACCAGATATTGGGACACATTACAAAGCCTATAATTGAGTCAGAAGGATATTGGCACAGGTACAGACACATGGACCAACAGACTGGAATTAAATGAATACAGGCACCCAATGTGGGTCAGGTATTTTATTCAAAGATGAAGAGGGTCTGTCCCAGCAGCAGGGATGGAAGATGGTTCCATAAAAGAATCTGGGAAGCACGAGTCCATGTTAAAAACAATTAACTTAGATCATATGTCACATCATACACAAAATTCAACTCTAAGTGGGTAAAGGGGTTATGTGCAAAAATATAATAAAATAAAGTAAATAAAATATAGTAAAAAAAAAAAAAGCTTTAATGTCTTGGTAGGAAATGTAGGAGACCTTAGGGTGCACAAGAGTTAATAGGCATCAGCTATATAAAAAAAAAATTGATTAATTTGCATATATTAAGATTAGGACTTTTTGGGTATGCTGGGATAGCTCAGCAGGTTTAGTGCTTGCCTTGCAACCGCAAGGTCAGGGGATTGAATCCCAGCCCAGGCCCATGCAAACCCACATGCTGAACTGTGGTGTGGCTGGTAGCCACTGGGATGGCAGCGAGGTTCTCGTCTCCCATGCAGGGGGCCCCTGGTTCTATTCTGCCTTATAAGTCCCCACATCCACCTGTGTGGAATGAAGCCATGTCACAGCTAGTGATGTGCAACTATGGAGACTGCTCTGGGCCCTCCCCACTTCTCTCTGTCTCTCTTTTTCTCATCTTTCAAATAATAAAAGAAATCTTAAAAATAAATAAATAAATAAATAAATAAATAAATAAATGCTTAAAAAAAAAAGATTAGGACTTTTTGTTCATCAAAAGGCACCTTATTTAAAGCAAAAAGCTAAGTCAAAAATTAGGGATAGATATTTGGAATATATTTGACCGACAGAGGAATACTATCAAACATATATAAAGAGCTCTAACTCATCATGAAGAGCATGAAGAACCAGGGGGCGGGAGGGGGGAGAAGCATGTAGGGGGTAGATGTTTAACATCAATTGAAAATAAGGAAGATGCAAATCATAACACCAATTAGATGTCATTTGACTGTCAAAAGCTACAAAATCCAATACCAGTGTTTTCAAATGATAGTTTCATGAGAAATTCATGCACAGTTGGGGGGAGAGTGAACATTCCCAACACTTTAGAAAAGTGTCTGGAGTTTCTGAGCCCATCAGAATTCACAACCCACATCCCCTGGAAATCCCACAGGAGAAATGCACGCCTCCCTCCTCAAGGCATGTCTGGTTCTAGGCACTGCCCTCTCCAGGCTGGGATGGGAGAAAGTGTGGGAGAGTTCTGAGGTGGCTGAAACAAAGTACCATGAACTGGGGTGGCTGGAAACAACAAAAATTTACTGTCTCACAGCTCTGGAGGCCAGAAGTCCAAGATCAAGGTGTGAATAGGCTGACTCCTTCTGGAGGCTCTTGAGGGAGAGTCCGCCCCAGGCCTCCCCACTGGCTTCTGGGGAGTTCTTAGCATTCCTTGGCTTGTCGCAGGCATCGCTCCAATCTCTGCTCTGTCATCACCTGGCCTTCCCTTCTAGCTCAGATTTCCTTTCTTTTATCTTAATGAGCCTTGTCATTGGATTTAGGGCCCTAAATCCACGATGATTTCACTTCAACATCCTTACCTTTAATGACATCTATAAAGATTCTATTTCCAAATAAGGCCCCAGTCACAGGTTCCAGGTGGACATGTTTTTGGAGGACACCACATAGCCCACTACAGGGGGACCCTGGATCCTCATGCACAGAGCATCCAGCAGCCTGAGGTTCAAAGGCCACTTTTCTGAAGTTGTAATTCTTGTCCTCTGTGTCCCCAGCCCTTGGCAAGGACCTGGCATACAGGTGCAGCAGTGATGTGGGTACATCCAGGCTTCAGCCAGCTGGGATTTCAGTCTTAGCCCTTAAGATCAGGGACTTGACCTCTCTGTGCCTCTGCTTCCTGGTCTCTAAAGTACAGCTGGTACTACCTGCCAGGAGAATCCCGGGTCCCCCAGATATGTTTACTCAGAACCTTCGAACATGACCATAAAGAGTTACTGTAGAAGTATCATAACTAGATGCAGATTTTGAGGCAAAACCATCCTAGATTATGGTGACTCTATATTCAATGACAGGTATTCTTATAAGAGAGAAAAGGAGACAGAGAAACAGGAAGCCAGCTATTTAAAGCTAGAGGCAGCGATTAGATTGATGTGGACACAAACCTCATGTTGCCAGCAGCCTCCAGAAACTGGGAGAGGCCTGGGACAGACTCCCTTGGAGCCTCCAGAAGGATCCAGCCCTGCCCACAGCTTGATTCCAGATGCCTAGTACCCTGAACTGGGAGACAAATGTGTGTTGTTTTAAGAAGAGCCCCAGGAAAACTCACTCATGCTTTGTAGGACTGCTGAAATAATAAAATAATGGGGAAGCCGGGATGGCTCAGTGGGTTAAGTGCTCACTGTGCAGCGCTGGGGACCGGGGATTGAATCCCGGCCCCGGCCCGTGAGGAACCATATGCTGAACTGGGAGCTCCCCCAGTTCAGTTCTCTCTCTGTCTCTGTATCTCTCTCTCTGTCCAAAATAAATAAATAAATAAAATATATTTAAAAAATAATAAAATAAGGGAGCACCTGGTACACAGGAGGCAATTTATATCGGCTCACTGGGAGAATACAATGTGCTGACTCAGCAGCACATGATGTAAGCATCAGCTATGGATTGAATGAGTGATCAAGGGGGAGTAGGAATGGAGGCTTCAGCTCTCAGTGCACCTCCTGTCCCAGATCCCAACTGCCCCTGGGCCTGGGCACCATCCCTGCCCAGATAGCAGGCTGCTGGCCGATTCCTCCTACACACAGATACCAACCAGCCCCAGGCAGTGATCCACCACCAGCCCCAGGCAGTGACCCACCACCAGCCCCAGGCAGTGACCCACCACCAGCCCCAGGCAGTGACCCACCACCAGCCCCAGACAGTGATCCACCAGCCCCAGACAGTGATCCACCACCAGCCCCAGGCAGTGACCCACCACCAGCCCCAGGCAGTGGCCCCAGCAAACCTCCTGGGGCCGTAGCAGGCGGTTGGAGCTGGACACTGAATGCAAACTGAAACCCAGGCCCGTGGCTTTGTCCACCCACCTGTGAAACCTACTGACTGCTGTTTCATTCCCGTGAGGCAGTCCTTCAGTGAGACTGCACAGGGCGTGGGGCAAAGGGGTGCAGGAGGGCTGACTCAGTCCCTAGGGGAGTTGGGGATTGACAGCACCTCTGTGCCTCAGGTTCTTCATTTGTAATTGGGCCGCATGGGAGTGGAGGAAGCGTATCACAGGCTCCTGGTGGAGTATCACCTCTCTGAGCCTCGGTTTCCCCACTTGTGAACTGGTGGGAAACATATGGCCACCAGAGTGGCTGTATGGGGTTATGTCTTTCCTTTGGGAGACATGTATCAAACCCTATCACCTGCCTTGAGACCCTCCCTGATGCTTCATTGCTACCCACCCCCCGTCATTGTTCTTAAGGTAAAGACCAAGACCCTCCCATTGGTCCCCAAGGCTCCATGAGGTGCAGACCTTCTGCCCTCCCCACATCAGCCCTTCACCCCTTCCTCAGGGTCTCAGCCCCAATGCCACCTCTTCCAGGAGGCCCTCTATGGCTACCCAATCTGGAAAGACCCTCTGCCACGTCTGGCCATGTGTCCCATATTATTCATACTGTCCATCTCCCTCCCTGCCCCCAGACCATGACTCCCACTGACTCAATTACCCCAGTTGTGCCCCCACCCACCCACCATCTGGTAAATGACTCTATTATCAGTGTGATTATTTCGAGCACATGGATTTGGCACTGCTGAGAACAGAATGTGAACTCCTGAGGGCAGGAAAGGAAGAAAAGGCATGTGGGCGGGTATGACATTTGAGCTGAGACCTGAAGGAGGTGGGAGAGATATCTGGGCATCTTGGTGAAAATGGTCCCAGGTAAAAGTACAGCCTACACAAAGGTCCTGAGGCAGGAGAGTGCTTGACTTGTTCGAGGAGCTTCAAGGAGGTCTAGGTGGAGTAAGGGGAGAAGGACGTGGGGACAGCAAGACCAGCAGGGCCTTGTGGACAAGGGGAGGACTTTGGCTTTTATCCTGAGGGAAGTGGGAGCCATGGAAGGCTCTGGAGAGAGGAAAGATGAGTCTAACTTCAGCTACCATGGAGAGACAGGCCCGTGGGGGATGAAAGCAGAAGAGAGGAAACCAGGGAGGTGGTGCATGCACTGGTCCCAGGGATGACGGGGCTGGACCAGGTGGTGAGAAGGGATTTGGGAGCAATTTCGCTGGTGGTTGGAATCAGGGATGGAGAAGAGAGTCAAGGATGCCTGTTTGGTCCCATTTCCTGGGGGTGAGGAAACAGGCTCTGGGGGGCAGAGGTGGATGAGGGTGGGAAGGAAGCTGGGGGCACCCCCCGAGTCGCCAGGATGGTCGGCTTCGTCCTGGTGCAACCACCATCCTCTGTCTCTCTCTTTTGATTTTGTCTCTGTAATTTCAATCCTTGTCAGAGGCAGGAGGCTCACAACTCATAGCTGAGGACAGGCCTGACTCAGCTTCACACAGGTTCATTCACTCCCCGCAACCCTGAGGCACGAGCACCTTGTCTGTTGTACAGATGGGAAAACTGAGGCTTGGAGAGGCAAAGTGGCTGTCCAGGTCCACGCGGCGGGATCATAACCCCCGAGGTCAGGATCCTGACCCAGTTCCTGGGACCTCACATTTCCTGGGGGGAAGTGCGTCATCCAGCCACCCTGGAATGTATGAGTCAGTTCTCAGCTTTAGGTGGGGGCTGGGCTGAGAGCCCCGGGTGTGCTAAGAATTCCAGTTTCTGATTTTTTGGCCTTATGATTATAGTTCTAGGATTGCATGTCACACGATTGTTTACGAATTTGTTCATTCACTCATGGTCATTCCATTGTGTCCGGCGTGATGTCCCAGCTTGGGAGGTGTGAGCCCAACATAGTTTCATAGAGGCCAGGCCGGGTCAGAGGCAGGTAGCGGGAGCTGGGGGTCCCCAGGAATCTCAGAGGGGGGGGCTTTCTCAAAAAGGGACCTTCAGCCTGAGAAGCCCTGCAGTTCCTTCTCAGCCCCCCAACCATGACGAAAGACAGGGAGGGTGAGGACACCGTGAGGCTTCCTGACCCCAGTCTCCCTGGCCCGGCCTGGAACTCCACCCTCTGACCCCTTCCTGGCTGGCACCAGACAGCCACCAATACCACTGGGGTAAGGCCTGGGCCACCCGCCATACCGGCTGCTGGGAAACCAGCTCCAGGAGATGGGGTGTCACTGCCCAGTGTGGAGACATTCATGGGGCCGGCCCAGAGGACAGCAGGCCAGGAGGCAGCTGGAGAGCCCCAGAGCCTGGCAGCTGAACCGGGGACCGGTGATGGGTCTTCACAATACAGGCCTCAGTTTCCCCATCGAAAAACTGTGGGGTGCGGGAACCCTGTGTCCCAAGACTGTAGGTGTTGAACTGATGGGCGTCCAGAGCTAGAGAGAGAGAGTACGTGTTTTGGGTCTTCCAGGCAAGTGAGGGCCCCAGTGGGGGATGTTGGGGGGACATTAGAATCCGGGTTTAGTCAGGAGCTCTGGGCCACAGACCAGCCCTGGGCTAATCTAGCTGGTGCAGGGCTAGTCTGGGAGATCTTTTTTTTTTAAGATTTATTTTATTGTTTTGTTTTGTTTTTGACAGAGACAGAGAGAGACAGAGAAAGGGGAGGGCCCAGAACAGTCTCCATAGTTGTACATCATCGTCAGTCTTCGACATGGTTTCATTCCACACAGGTGGGCGGGGACTGAGGGGACCACTCAGGGTGGGAACTGGGTAGGGGGCCTCCCGCATGGAAGGCATGCCCCCTTGAGCTGGGGGCTGAACCTGGGACCTCCCACATGGGAAGCTTGCCCCAGCGAGAACCGAACTGTGGGCCACACCCCAGTTCAGCACTTAGGTTTGCACAGGCCAGAGCCAGGATTTGATCCTTGGTCCCCAGGGCTGCAAAGTGAGCACTTAAGCCACTGAGCCATCCCGGCTTCCCCAGTCTGGGACATCTTGAGCAGGGTTGAGGGAAGAGACAGAGGCAGTGAGAAACAGAGAGACAGAGAAAGAAGGAGAAACAGGGAGAGATAGAAGAATGAAAAAGAAACAAAGTAAAACCACAATGAGATACCATCTCACACCTGTTAGAATGGCTATCATCAACAAGACAAGGAATAGCAAGTACTGGAGAGTCTGTGGAGAAAAAGGAACCCTCATACACTGCTGGTGGGAACATAAATTGGTAAAACCATTGTGAAGGTCAGGGTGGAGATTCCTCAAAAAACTACGTAGGGAAAGCTGGGACGGCTCAGCGGGTTGAGCGCTCGCTTTGAGGCCACGAGGACCGAGGATCGAATCCCGGCTCCGGCCCAGGCAGGACCCACGTGCTGAACTGGGGAGTTCCCACAGTTCGGTACTCTGGCTGTCTCTGTCTCTGTCTCTCTCTCTCTATCTGTCAAAAGTAAAATAGAAATAAATATGCACTGAAGATAAAATAATTACTCTCTATAAATATTAAAAAAAACAACAAAAAAAAAAACTACGTAGGAATGGATTTGCCATATGACCCAGCAATCCGTCTCCTGGGTATCTACCAAAAAACCTGAAAACCTTAATCTGCAAAGATACATGTACCCCCAATGTTCATTGCAGCACTCTTCACAGTGGCCAAGTTGTGTAAATAACCAAAGTGTCCTCTGATAAATGACTGGATAAAAAAGTTGTGGTACATTTATTCAATGAAATACTACTCAGCAATAAGAAAAGATGAGGGGAAGCCGGGATGGTTCAGTGGGTTAGGCGCTCACTTTGCAGCCCCGGGGACTGAGGATCAAATCCCGGCCCTGGCCCATGTGGACCCATATGCTGAACTGGGGAGTTCCCCGAGTTTGGTTCTCACTGGGGTGAGACCCCGGCCCGGTTCCTGCGCTGTGCAGCCCCGCGCCCACCTGTGGAACAAAACTATGTGGAAAAACCGATGATGTGCAATTATGTAGACTGTTCTGGGCCCTCCTCCTTCTCTCTGTCTCTGACTCTGTATCTCTCTCTCTCTGTCAAAAACAATAAATAAATCTTAAAAAAAAAGAAAAGAAAAGATGAAATACAGCCATTTGTGACAACATGGACAAACCTTGAAAACATCTTATTAAGCGAAATAAGTCAGACTGAAAAAATCAAGAAACATATGACCTCACTCATAGGTGGAATATAAAACTGAAAGGAACAAAGAAACAAAGACTCATGGACACAGTCAATAGCTTAGTGGTTACCTGAGGGTGGGGGGGAGAGAAGTGGGGGGAGTAGGAAGGGGGAATCAAACATATGGTGATGGAAAGTGAGCTGATTCTGGGTGGTGAGCACATAATGGGATGTATAGACAATGTAATGTAGAATTGGACACCTGGAAACGATGTAATTGATAATGTCACCCCAATAAATTTAACAAAAAAAGAAAAACTGAGAGAGACAGAGATGGGAGAAAGATGAGACAGATACACATACAGAGAGACAGGGAGAGACAGAGAGTAGAACAAAAAGACAGAATGATAGGGAAAGGGAAGGGGCAGTCAGGGGAGACATAGGTCCCCCACCTAGCAAATCTGGGGGTGCAGGACCAGTCACCTGGTGGGCTGAACCAGAGGAGCCCCTGAGCGGAACAAATCTATGTCCTAAACAAACCATGGCTTTAATATCAAGAATGATATTAGCAACATCTTCCTATGGTGGGCTCCCCAGGGGCTTTGCTCCCTCTCACAACCCTCAGGAGTGTTGAATATCCCCATTTCTCCCACAAGTAAACCAAAGCTAGGAAATTGCGTGGCTAACTGGAGGCAGAGCCAGGATCCGCCCTGAAGCTGCTAGAGTTTTGTTGACTGACTGTGTGTCTTCCCCAATCTCCAACCAATAAGCACAGGGAGACTTACGGAGGAGAACTTGCCCCGCCCCCACCCCAACAGTGTTTTTCTTCCCTCTTTCTGCGTGTTTTGGTTTCAGCAGGAACCTGGTTCAGGAGCAGGAGCAGGTGGTTCTCACTGGGCAGGGTTGGCCCAGAGTGGGACAGGAGCCAGGAGCAGCTTCAGGAAAGGATAAGGGCAGTGGCCTCCGCCACTGTCCCAACACCAGCACTAGGCAGGTCTCACCTCCCACCCAGCCCCCACCCCATAACTCTGTTTCAGAACCTAGCAAGTGGAGCCCTGTGTGGGTGCTGGGGGTGCTTCGCTGGCTATGGCCAAGGGGCAAGTGGCTCCAGGTGCAGTTTCCCATGCCCCTGCCAAGGTTTCGTGTGCTCCGTTATTAAATATTGATGGAGGCTGCTTGGTGCTGCCCCAGAGCCTACCCGTGGAGGGACAGGGGTGGACACAGATGCCTCCACCCCAGTGGGGGAGGGCTCAGGGGAGCTAGAGAGAGGGACTGTGTGCCAAGAGGACAGACACAGGTAGCTGGAGACCAGGAGAATTCTTAGCTATGACATCTAGAGCACAAGCGACCAGAGGAAAATACATAAGTTGGACTCCATCCAATTGACAACTTTTATTCCACAAAGGACACACTTAGGAGAGTGCAAAGACAATGCACAGCATGGGAGAAAATATCTGCAAATCATACATCAGACAAGGTATTGATATCCAGAATGCATAAAGAACTCTTACAACCCAAAAATAAAATGATAAATAACCCAATGAAACATGAGCAAAGGATTTGAATCTACCAATGGCTGGTGTGCACATGAAAAGGTGCTCAATGTCATTAGTTATCAGAGAAATGCAAATCGACCTACAATGAGATGCCACCTCACACCCACTAGGATGGCTAGAATACAAAAAAGGACTTAATCGTGCTGGGGGTGTGGGGAAACTGGAATTCTCTTATGCATTGCTGATAGCACGGAAATACGTAGCCACTGTGGGAAACTGCTGGTTCCTCAATAAGTTAAGCATAGAATCACCATACGACCCAGCAATCCCATTCCTAGGTGTAGAACAAGAGAAATGAAAATATGTTCACACCAAAACTTGTACAGTGTTCACAGTAGCCCTAGTCACAATTGCCAAGAGGTAGAAAATAGTCAAAAGTCCATTAAAAAATGACTATTACTCAGCCATAAAAAGACATGAAGCACTGACACATACTACAATGCAGATGAACCTCAAAAACCTCACACTGGGGAAGCTGGGATGGCACAGCGGATTAAGCGCTTGCTTTGCAGCCCCAGAGCCCGAGGATCGAATCCTGGGCCCGGCCCATGTGGACCCACATGCTGAACTGCGGTGTGCCCCCAGTTCAGTTCTTGCCGGGTCCTATGCGGGAGGCTCCCGGCCCAGTTCCTGCCCTGCCCAGCCCCACACCCACCTGTGGAGTGAAACTACATGGAAAACTAATGCTGTCAACTATGGAGACTGCTCTGGGCCCTCCCCCTTCTCTCTGTCTCTGTCTCTGTCTGTCTGTCTGTCTCTCTCTGTCAAAAACAGCAAAAAATTAATCTTAAAAAAAAACAAAACAAAATTTCATGCTAAGTTTCTTCCACAAAAGAAAAGACACAAAAGGCAACACCATGTGTGATCCCATGTATATGACACAGCCAGAACAGCCCAATCTATAGAGACAAGAAGCTGATTGGTGGTTGTCAGGAGCTGGGGGAGGGAAATAGGGAAGGACCACTCATGAGGACAGGGCCTCCTTTGGGGTGATGGAATGTTCTGGAACTAGATAGAAGTGATGATTGCACAACATTGTGAAAGTCTTAAGGCCACGAACTGTTGTTCACTTTAAAGGGTGATTTGTATGGTATGTGACTATATCTTTTTAAAACACCAAACACACCAAACACCAAGAACAACAATAAAAAGGAATGGGCAAAGGAATGCCACCTGGGGGAGGGCATTCCTGGTATCTGGGGAGGGTGTGCAGGCTGTGAAGTGTGAGAAGCCAAGTCAGGGCTGTTCTATGTCATTTCCAGCAGCCCATGGTCCCCAGAGGCCCCTGACACCCCAGCATCATCATAGCTCAAGGGCAGAGGTAGAGGTAACCTCTCTTCTGACCAAACCCAGAAGTCACCATAGAGACAGAGAAGGGAGGTGTATGGAGAGGTAAACTGAGGCAGCTTGTCTCCCTGACGCAGACAAGCTTCCTAACTCAGAG
Source organism: Craseonycteris thonglongyai (assembly GCA_004027555.1). Taxonomy (NCBI): domain Eukaryota; kingdom Metazoa; phylum Chordata; class Mammalia; order Chiroptera; family Craseonycteridae; genus Craseonycteris; species Craseonycteris thonglongyai. The sequence goes on along the minus strand of PVKE010000245.1, from coordinate 51,271 downwards.
TGGAGCCATGGCAAAAGCAAAAGTCAGCCCAAGGCAGAGAGAAATAGAGGCAAGCAGTTGAGGAGGGTGCAAGGACTCTCAAGAGGTCACTTCACCCATTGTCCAGCCAGAACATCAGGGCCAGCAAAGCTGAGTCACTTGCTCCGTGCAGAACCATAGCAGGGAGAATCTGGACCAGTCACAAATCTGGTCTCCCCTCCTCTGCTCCAGGACTCCCCACTCCCAGGCTAAAAATAAACCCATAGGCCTCCAGCCCCATGGGCTGTGACCTCTACCTCCCCCTCGCCCATTCCCACCAACCACACCTGCCTCAGGGCCTTTGTTCTTACTGTTCTGGCCTCTTTTCACCATCTTGGCCCTTACACTACCTCTTCCAGGAAGCCCTCCCCCACTGACATTCTTCACACTTTAACTTGTCATTCTCCTAAGGCTTATAACTGCATGATGATTAGATTAGTATCTGCCTTCTTTACCAAACCAGGAGCCACTCGTGATGGGACTTGTACAGGACAGGGCTTGGTATACAATAGATGCTCAACACTGACTTCCTGAATCAATGAATGAATGAAGCTGTGAAGTGAGTTCTACCACAGTCTTGACTCTTGGAGCTGCTGGGAGGAGCCCTGAATAGTGAGTACACAGCCGGTTCTCAATCAACACTGGGCCAGGGCTCTGCTAAGCAGGGCTGCCCAACCCACTGAGGTAGGGACAGCAACGAGCGCTCCGAACTCCTCGTATTGTACAGACCAGCAAGCAGAGGCCCAGAGAAGAACCTCCTGTGGGCCTTTCCTAGCAGCAGAAATCGAATTCAAAGTAACTTCAACAAAAAGGGAACTGGATGGGGAAAAAAAAATCCTAGGGTGGTGGATCTCGGGCATGACTGGATCCCGCTCTCCGGGTACTGCTGTTCTCCCAGGCTCCTCTCAGAGGCAGGCTCAGCCGTCCCCCATGGGGTGTCCCTTTTGGCCATTCACTTCAGCAAGAGTTCCAGGCAGTGCTCAATAAACGTCTGACCCTTGCTCCTTAGATCCAGAAGGCTGTGCCTGGGGTAAGTGTTCCGCCAACTCCAGGGGCCACCAAACTGGGTCTTGTGCTATGGCTGGGACTGCCAGCATGTGTGCATTCAGCTCCCTGGAAGCTCCACTGTGGGGGTTAGTGGTGGAGGGCTCTGGCCTTGAGGGGGTTCCGCTCGTTCCTGTCTTTCTCATGAGGCTGCTAACCTAGCATCCTCTCCTGTCTATCCACCTGGCCCTGCCACTGTCCTGGCCAGCTTCCTAGGCTGAAGTCCAAACGTAAGGAATGAGGAGGGGGGACCCCCGGAGAGCATGCCTGGGGGAGGGCACGGCTTGTGCAAAAGCTGGGAGGTGGCAAATTTAAGGGCGGAAACAGTGAGCAGCCAGATGTAGCTGGGGCACCGCAGCTAAGACCTCCGTGTTCCCGCCTCCCCACCCTATCGAGACGCACGGAAGGGAAACTGAGGCTCCACCCAAAGGGTGAGGGCCTGAACTTCTCGCCTCCTGGCTTTACCAGTTGCCTGGCTTCCCTCACCCGAAGCCTTCATCTCTTTTTGCCATAAAATTCAGTGGTGCTGGGTTTTAATCTATGCCCCCGCCCCACCCCGTTTTTAAAACCGGAAAAGTCTGTTTTGCATTCCCTGTGGGAGGTGGGCAGGGGCGGGCGGATGGCGCTGGGCCTGGGAGACACGCGTCGCTGCTGTCACCTGGTGGCCATTCGGGGAATCCGCGACAACTCAATGATTGAGGGCGGTCAGGCGGGGAAGGGGCAGGAAGCAGCGGATTCAAATTTCAGGGTGTGTATAGGGGGTGGGAGGCATGGGTCCTGCTGCCGGGACTTAGGTGTAAGGGGGAAGGAATCCCAGGTACCCGCCTGATCCCCGGATGGAGAGCAGAACGACTCCTGGGAGGGCCTGAGTTGTGGGGGGCAACTACGGCTCCTCTTACGGGGGGTGGTGGGTGGGACCCAGCCTCCTTCCCCCTGGGGCCGCCCCTCCCCCTGCCCAGCCCTGACTTTGCAGAGTGATCATTCAGCGGTGTCTCGCCCAGACTGGGTGTTCTTGGAGGAGCCCAGAAGGGGAGATTAAGAAACGCACGTCGAGGGGAAGCCGGGATGGCTCAGTGGGTTGAGCGCTCACTTTGCAGCGCGGGGGACCAGGGATCGAGTCCCGGCCCCGGCCCGTGCGGACCCATATGCTGAACTGGGAGCTCCCCCAGTTCAGTTCTCTCTCTGTCTCTGTATCTCTCTCTCTCTCTCTCTCTCTCTCTCTCTCTCTCTCTCTGTCAAAAATAAATAAATAAATAAAAATATATTAAAGAAATGCACGTTGAACGAGTGACACTCAGGGGTCTCCAAACTTTTCAGCCCGCGGGCCGCATTAACTATCAAACAGCAGTTTGGGGGCCGACTACACACTCGAGGTCCAAATAAAAAAGAATCAAAACATAGATGTTGTTTTTAATTATTTATTTAATATTATTTTATTCAGATAAAAAGGTCTCCACGGGCCGGATGAGAGGGCCTCGCGGGCCGTAGTTTGGAGACCCCTGCGAGATGATTCCCCAGGCTACTATTTGGGGATTTTGAGCAGGACTTCAGGCTTCAAGGGAAAGACACCAAAGAGAAGGCTCCTTTATTAAGGCTTAGACCTCCTAACAGCTCTGTGAGGGGTCAACATAGATCATCACCCGCCTTACAGGGGAGGAAACCAAGGCCAGGGAGGGTCCATCATCTCCCCCAGAATGTTAGAACCCCCCTTCTTTTCCCCACACCTAGACCCTCTGAGCCTGGAAACCCTGCAGAGCAGAGGAGAGCACCCAGCCTCTCCACCTAGTGCTTCAGGGACAGGATACCCAGCCCAGGGTCCTGAACTCAGCTGAGCCTCCTTTGGGGGCACCCTCCAGTTTATTTATTCCACCCCAACAGGCCAGTGAAGGCCCCTGTCCCCACCCTATGGGTGTCAGGCCCAGGCTCGTGTAGCAGTTCCCGTTTCATGGCAATTTCTAGGGTTCCCCTCACAGGACATGTCACAACAGGTACTAGACAGAGTGGAGGGGAGGGGCACGGAGGGCAGAACCTGGGAGGTGAAATGGGGACTGAGTGGTTTGGCTGGAGTGTGACTTCTGCCTTGCTGTGTGGCTCCATGGGAGCCACTTGCCCTGTCTGCGCCTCAGTGGTCAGATTGGTAAAATAGGATAGCTACGTGCCTTAGCTATCATGTGAGTGTCTGCACGGGACAGGCTAGGTATGCAATAAGCATGCAATATCCAGCCACTGCAATTGCGTCATCAATTCGTCTTCCTGTCCCTAAGATAAGGTGGGGCGTTCCCTTTTCTTCCCCAGACTTGCAGGCCCACGTGCTAAGGGCCACTGGATCTGGGGCTCTGCATCAGGTGTCCCAAGAGCAGTGGCAGTCCAGCCGCCTGGGCAGGGAGGCCCTCCAGACTGTCCTGCACGCCAGGCTCCAGGGCCCCCACCTCGGGGTACCCTTGCACCTGTCTTCCATCCTCCAAGGACAGTTCTGTGTCTAGGGCTGGTGCAGGGACACCCTGAGGCAGTTCTGTCTTGTCCTTGAGAGGCCCAGGTATGTCCAGGTCAGCCCTCTCGCTGTCCCAGGGCATGGTCACCACCAGAGCCTCGTTCAGAGACTCTTCCTCCGCTTCCTCCTGCTTCGGAAAGTGGGCCATGCTGGTCCATTGCCAAGCCTGGGGAGGGAGAGTGGAGCTGAGGCTGTGAGGGGCCCTGTTTCCCACCCACAGAAGCACAGGGTGGACCAGGTCTCTGTTGCTCCATTCTCTAAAATCTTGAGGCCAATCTGAGACTTCCCGTTTCTCTATGGGAAACTGCCCCAGCTGTTGATGTGATCTGGCATGTGGCCCGAGCTCAGCCAATCAGAGCACTCTAGCCCCCTGGTTCCTGCAACCGGCTGGGGGCTGGGCATGTGACTCATGCTGGGCCCATCGGTGATGGCCCTGAGAGTTTTGCTCCAGCTAATGAGGAAAGTGGACATTCTCTTCCATGGGGGAAGGCTGAGCCTGCTTGGGAGAAAAGCCTGTAGGGAGGACAGCAGCACAGAGAGATGGATTGCTAGTTCCTTCATCCAACTGTGCCTGAAGCCACCACCCCAGGATTTTTTCCCATCAGTTTCCCTTTGGATGCCACTCTGAGTTCTATTTCTACAGCTAGAAAGTGGCCCACAGGAGGTTCCTCTTTGGGCCTCTGCTTGCCTCTCTGCAAAATAAGACAGGTTTTTGAAGTCCCTGCCTCAATGGTTTGGGAGAGAATCAAATATGCAAGTACATGGTCACTGCAGCCCCTGGCCCAGAGTGTGGGCTCACCAAACAGGACCTGGACTTAGCAAAGGAGTCCTTACCTGCTTGCCCTGGCTTCCAGGGAACTCGACAGCAGTGCTGGCACAGGGTGTGGGCAGGGGTGGGCACAGGTGCTGAAAGGCCCTGGGGAAGGGGGGGAGCGGGTCAGAGGATCAGTGCTTCTGTCCGTTTCTACTGTTTCATTGTTCTGACTCTTTTTTTCTTTTTTTCATCTTCATTAGGTTACAAAGGGAGTGAGGATGTGGATTGGGAGAGGGGAATGCATGAATCCAACAGATCCCGGGGTCCCCTCTCAGCTCTGCCTCCACTGCTGGATGCCCTGACATCCGAGCCTCAGTTTCCTCATCTATAAAGCGGGCACAAGTCCCTACCTGGTGTGAGTGGCTATTACTATTGCTGTTCCTATCGCTATTGTTGGGGGATCATGTCAGGGCAGGGGAGGCAAGTTACCTGTTCAGGCTGAAGTACACAAGGACACCCAGGAGAAGAACGCTCAGGAAGGTCCCCAGAGATGCGAGGACAAGGGACAAATCAGACAACTGGAAAACCCGGACTTCTTGGGGCAGGAGAGTTTGAGTTAGGGGAAGGGTACATCCTGCCTCCAGTCAGGGAGGGAGCTGGTGGGCCCGGTCGCCCTCAACTTGCTGCTACCCCAAGCATAGCACAGCCCTCCCCAGTACCTCAGTTTCTCCGTGAATTGGGAGGCCAGGAGACCCGCCTGCCCCATGAATGCAGGTAAAGTCCTGCCAAACAGGAAATGTTCTGGACTCTAGCTCCCCTGAACCCAGAGCGGCCCACCACACCCCAAGCCTGACTCATTGGTTTGTTCTCTTGGAAGCAGATTCTACTGCAGGGACAACGGACAGGGATGGTGGCAGGAACAGGAATCATTTAGTCTCCAAGACAATGGAGCTTACCTTCTTATCTTTGTGATGAGAAAACACTCAAATTAATTCATTTACTCAATAAACAGTCCCTCTGCTCCCTCCTCGTCTCCAGGAATCCCCAACTGGAGAGGCAGAGCCAGACACAGACACCGCCATGCACTCCCAGGGTGTCAGGTCTGGAGAAAGGACAGTGATAGCTGAGGGGGCACCCAGAGGGAAGCAGAGAAGGCTTCCTGGAGGAGGGAGCTTTTGCACTATGCTTTGAAGGATGAATAGGAGTTTAACAATAGAGAAAGCAAACATTCCAGGTAGAGAGGCCCTCACGAGCAAGGCCACAGGAGTATAAAAGAAGGTTCAAGAGGGGAAGTGGTAGGCGACAAGGCTGGTGGAGGTAGTGGGAGCAGATTGGGTGCAGACTTTCTCCTGAGGGCAATGCATGGAGGGCGGGAGTGCTTACAGGTGGGATGGGACAATGCATGCTGGGTAAGCACGTGAGCTCTGCCCTTGGCCCCCCACTCACCTATGCGGAAGCGCTGGGGCTGGCTCCAGGCACCCCTCAGTGTCGCTGTGTCTGCTCGTACCTGCACACTGTAGGCTGCACCAGCCTGCAAGCCACTAATATTGACCTGGGTCTCCGTGGGGTTCACGGGCAACTCTGCAGGGAGGAGGCAGGCATGGGCCCCTGGACACCCTTTACTCCTAGGAGAACGTGCACCCGTGGTGGGATGTCCCCAGTCCCTCCCAGCGGGGCTGTCAAGTTGGGAGTCAAGGTGCTGAAACGCGTGCGGGCTTGCCATCCATGCTCCTGGCACATCGTGAGCACTTGGCCTCTGCCCACTGGGCCTTCTCAGGGCATCTAGAAGGGGCAGTCAAAACTCTGGAGTCCAAGTCTCTGGTGTCAGGGATGGGAAAAGCCGGTCCACACACCAGAGGGGCAGTGAGGTGCCCAGGGTCACACAGCAAGGGAGAGGTCAAGCCTAGCCAGGCTTGTGCTGCCCCACATACCGGACACTTGGTCACTGTCCTCATCCCAGTGACGAACGACATACTCCTTTAGGACGCCAGGGCAGGTGCTCAGCAGGGATGGTGTCCAGTCCACAGACACCACGTTCAGGCCAAGAGTCCTCACTGACACGTGCTGTGGGCTCCCGGCCACTGAGGCTGCAACATTGGCATAGTGACCTAACTCCAAGAGCGCTGACGGAGCACTTCTACCCCAGCACCTCCAGGTGACCTTGGCCCCAGAGTCCCGGCTCCACCACTCAGGTGCTGTCACTTCTCTCTGAGCCTCAGGTTTTTTTCCGTCTATAAAATGGGACCTTGCCTCTCAGGCTGTCTTAAGAGTCAGCGGAAGTTATCCACACGTCCGGCTTCTGGCCAGGGCCCCACATGCAGTAGGTGCCTCTAAATATTTATTCCCTCCTCCTGACCCCCAAGGTCACTGCTGAGCCCCCCCAGGGAGATCCCCCTGCAGGTTTAGGCCACTCACCATTGCCCCCAAAGTGGTAAGTAGACAAGATGGTGGACCATGAGTTGGGCTTCTCTGGGTGTGCAGAGGCAAAGATAGTGATGTGGTAGCATGCCTTCTCCCCCATTTCCCCAGGCACTTGGCTCCAGTGGTAGGTTGCTGGAAGAATTAGCAAGGGCCAGGCCAGTAAAGAGTTTGTGTTTCCACCTCCACACCTTTGCATTGGCTCTGCCACCTACCAGGAACTGCTAGAGCACTCCTATTCATGCTTCAAAGCCCTTGCACCAATGCCCCCTCCTCCCCGATCCCTTCCCAAGGCCCCTCCCCCAACCTACCTCTACCTCTAGCCCTGATTTCATGGGGCAGGAGGATCTATATCCAGCTGTCTCCCCAGGCTCAGAGCTCTTTGAGGGACAAGTTGAGGCTGAGGTTTCCTGGGGCCCTGGGTAGACCCAGGGCAAGAAGTGGGAGAATGGGAGGCTGCTTGGGCCATATGGCACTCCCTGTTTCTCTCCACAGGCCTCATTAATTTGCCACCAGTGTCTTGCTAGCTGCCACCTTCCCTGGTGAGGGTGAATGTTTAAGAAACACCCTAGAATGTGAGACTCATTACTGGCCTGGGTGCCATCTGCCCAGGGCTGAGCCCTGACACCCTAAGTTCCTAGCAGGAGGCTCCAGCTTGCATGGGGGAGGAGGATCCAAGTCTCGGCCTATCACCACCTCTGTGTGATTCAAACAAGTGGCAAGACCTCTCTGGGCTTTAGACACCCTAGATGTATAGTCCCTGTAGGTTTGAGCGGACCAGGAACTCTAACAGGACATGGAGGCAGACAGAGGGCAGTTGCCATCATGGTACCCATTCCAGCAGGGTCCTGGTCCTTGGACGTAGTCACAATGCAGTTGGCAGGGATCCCGTCCTGGCCCTGGCGCTTCCACTCGATGCAGTACGTCAGGCCCGGAGCCCTGGCTGGCCAATGCAGAGCGGTCCCATTGGCCCTGGCACTGATATTCAGAGCTCCTGGTTCTGGAAGGAGACAGGGAGGCACATCAGGCAGTTACCTCAGTCCATCCCCCCACCACACACAAGGCTCCTGAGCCCCTCTTTCCCCTTTCCCCCAGTTCTATCCCCGGGGCCTAGAGCGTCAGTATTCTGTCTCCCCACATTGAGGGCTGTTTGGTGGAGGACTGGGCACAGAGGGGACAGAGGAGCTGTTTGAATGCGTTGAGTCCCACCCAGTCTGACCACCGGTTTCCTGCCAGGACATTCCCACCAGTGCTTCCTGGGCTGGCACCCCCACACACAACACTACCTTGTGGGCATCTCCTGCTGAAGCAGATGCTTGGGCATCCCTGCCCACCTTACCCATCAGTGTGTGGGTGCTGACCAGAACTCAATCTCCTGGGCGTATCGCCCCCACTTTGGGGGGCAAGGACATCTGCAGCAATCTCAGCAAGGTAGGTGCTGCTTCCAAATCTGGGGACAACTGCCATTTATTGAACACGACTCTATGCACCAGGCCAGTGCCGAGTGCTTTACAGACACCACTTTGCTATGCAGTGGGACCGTGATCACCCCAATGACCCAGAAACTGAGGCTCAGAGAAGGAAAGCCACCAGCCCAAGGTCACACCGTGAGGCCATGGCCCAAACCAGGCCAGAGGCTGGCAGATGCACCGCTGTGCCATTTTGACAAGTGGCTTCACCTGTTTGAGCCTTGGTTGCCTCAGCTCTGAAATGGGCCCATTGTCGCAGCCCTGTCCTCATGGGATTGTTGGGTGCTCAGCAGGGCCAGGACCAAAATTCAAAGAGGCGAGGAGGAGAACTCAGTCTTCAAGGTAAACAATGTCTTAATGCAATCTTTGTAAAACTAATTCAAATTAACGCCAAAATATGTGGTGAGCACATATTTGGGCTATTCATAATTGCTAACGTGTAGCTCAGTGGATAAACACATGAACAAAATATGGTCCATCCTCACAATGGGATATTATTACTCAGTCATACAAAGTAGTGAAACGATGGCACACGCTACAATATGAACCTTAAAAACATGATGCTCAGCGAGAGAAGCCAGACACACAAGGCCACACAGTGTGTGATTCTGTTTACATGAAATGTGCACAACAGGCAAATCCACAGAGACAGGAAGTAGATTAGTGGTTGCCAGGGGCTGGGGGAGGGGGTTGAGGAGTGACTGCTCATGGGGATGGAGTTTCTTTGGGGGGTTGTGGAAATGTTCTGGAATTAGAGGAGGCATTTGCATGACATTGTGAATGCACTAAATGCCACTGGATTGCATATGTTAAACGGTTAATTTTGCTATGTGAATTCCACCTCAGTAAAATATATGTGTATATACATGCATATATACGTAAATATAAATCTTAATTTAAAAAATTTATATACAAATAAACATATGCAATTAATATATGTGTATATATTATATATCCATACATATTGGACAAAATGTCATGATTTTAAATGCAGATAGGACCAACCCTGTACTTGCATGATCCTGCTTCACTCACCACACCCTTTTCCTGGCCCTTGTCCCAAAAAAACTTTATTTACAAAACAGGCAGTTGGCCTGGGCTGTAGTTTGCCGGTGAGAATCTTTTTAAATATTGCATTATTATGCATCTTGATTACTGGCTTTTGACACACCCCTAAATTAGACATGCTGACATTTCTGTGCCTCGCCCCCCTCACCCTAGTCTAGCGGAGGCTCAGTAGGTGCTCAGCTCCGAGGGGCCCTCCCACGCCCTCCCCACCTGGAGGAGGCACCTGTGTGTGTGTGGGCAGGAATGTGCCATGACTGGTTGAGGCCTGGGCCAAAGCGATTTCGGGAGATGATAGCCAGGTCATAGGCAGCACCCGAGAGGCAGAGCTTTCTCCTCAGGCGCAGGGTCCTTGTGGCCTGGGCCTTACAAGGGCAGGACAGCATGTGTAGATGGAGGTCGTAGGTCACCTCTGCACCAGACTCGGGCCCATGGCAGCCTTCTGGAAGCTGGAGCTGGGGTCGCTGTCATGAGTGAGAGAGATGGCTATGGGGACCTGAATGCCCTCATTGTCCCCATGGGCCAATATCAGGGCACAGTCCATGAACACAGATTCATCCACAGGCCACAGCCAATGACATACACCAAAAATTTAAAAATTATAAACTTCGGGATGTTGCGATAGCTCAGCAGGTTGAGTGCTTGCCTTACAACCATGAGGTCCAGGAATCAAATCCCAGCCTGGCCCATGCAAACCCATGTACTGAACTGCAGCTCAACTGGTAACTTCCAGGATCGTGGCAAAGGTTCTTGCCTCCCATGCATGAGGCCCCCAGTTCAGTCCATGCCCCGCACAGCCCCACATCCACCTGTGTGGAATGAAACTATGTCACAACTAATGATGTACAACTATGGAGACTGCTCTGCACCCTCTCTCTCTCTCGCTCTCTCTCACCTTCTCTAAAAAAAAAAAAAAGTAAAAAAATAAATAATAAACCTCAGGGCTGACAAAGCTGCTAGGAAACTGGCATTTATGTCCAATGTATATTGTTTTTTTAAAAGATTTATTTTATTGCTTTTGACAGAGACAGAGAGAGACAGAGAGAAGGGGGAGGGCCTAGAGCAGTCTCCATAGTTGTATGTTATCAGTTTTCTGCACGGTTTCATTCCACACAGGTGGGTGGGGGCCTCGCAGGATGGGAACTGGGCTGGGGGTTTCCTGCAAGGGAGGCACGCTCCCTCAAGCCAGGGGCTGAATCGAGGGGCAAGAACTGAACTGGGGGCCTCCCTTGTGGGAAGCACACCCCAGTTCAGCATATGGGTTCATATGGGTCAGGGCTGGGATTTAATCCTCAGTCCCCAGGGTTGCAAAGTGAGCGCTTGACCTGCTGAGCCATCCTGGCTTCCCCCATGTTGGGTTTTTTGGTAAGGCAGTAATTTAGCAAAACCTACAGAGAGCCAGAAAATAAAAAAGTTTCATCGTTAGATCCAGTGATCTCAAGCCCAGAAATTTTTCCTAAGAAAAGGAATTAAATGAGAGGAAACTCTAGAAGTATAGGCCCTTCCCTGTAGACTTATTATGACGGCCCATTGGGACCTGGCTGAGTCAGTTATGGTGAAGCCAGTGGGTGAAATATGCCATGGTTTTGCCCCTGACTCAGGCAAGAAAATTTCCCTCTGTACCTCAGTTTTCTTTTCTGTACTTAGACTGTTTGGGGGACTTCAAAGAAATCATCTCCCATTCAGAACAACACAACTGACCACTTCCTAGCCTTCCACATCCACCAGAGTCCCCTCAAATCTCTTCCCTTGATGGGAGCCAGAAGGAACCAGTGAACACCTGAGTTCAGCCATACCCCTCCATGGCTCCCCATTACCTTTACATTTAAACCCACAGTCCCCCCGGTCCCTGCCACCTCCACGTCTTGTCTCCCTCTGCCTCCCACTTGCACACCCACTCCAGCCTCTGTCTCCTCCGGCCCATTCCCAGGCCCGCTCCACCCTGCTGCCGCCCTGTTACCTTCCCATGCAGGGTCACTTGCCTCCTCCCGTCTCGGCCAAGCGGTTCCACCAAGAACCTCATCTTGGGTTGTGGGGGGGTTTCTGCCATGAGACAGCAAGACGGTGATGATAGAGCGGGTGGGGCTGCCCTTCCTCACAACCTTCTGTAAACCTTGGATGGGGACTGGGGACCTTTTCTTCCCTCCCATGAAACACAAGATTCCATGGGTTTGTAAATACTTTTCAAAATCTGGAAACATAGATACATTCCCTAGCGTGAATATACTTAATGTGATGAAACTGAACTCTAAAGGATGGGTAAAATGGTGCATTTTATGTTGTGTGTATGTGTGTGTGTTTTATCACAATTCAAAGAAAAATCTAAAAAGAACTCTTGGAGTTCTTTTCCAGCAGATATGCCCTTGGGCAGGAGGAGGCCCTAGCTGGCAGGGCTGGGGACAAATGGTGACAGTCACCCCATCCTTCCCTCTACCTGGGCCACACCTCCACTCTAGAGCTGCCAGATCTCCAGCTGCCTGTGCTAGCTGGGAAAGTATCTTCATGACAGTCACTTTCACCTGTCAATTCCTTGTGCAGCTTTACAAGAACAATACCAATGAAACAAATAGGAAGGAGAGGAAGACTGAGAAATGTTTTCTTTTTAAACTATGGATTCAACCACAATTTGCAAAGTGAAACTCACCCGTGGCCACCTGTCACTAATTTTCACTAATTTCTCCTTCTGCCTTATTTCAGATACCCGTCACCTTTTTAAAACACTTGCTGCCTTCGTTCTAATGCCCGCTGCCATATATCGAATGCCTGCCCCCATTTCTGTGGCTCTGGGTGCTCTCACCAGGGGGGACACACACAGAGCTGCTCCAGCGGCTCCAGGGACCTCCCGGGGTCCCTGGTTGGAGCCACGGCTGCCGCCTCCGTAGCTGGAATTCCTGGGCCATGTCTATCTCCAGGGGGCAGAGGCAAGACTCTGGGGAAAAAACAGGTCAAACATCAGGCCATGGGGCTGTCCTATACTTGGGGGTGCATGAAGCATGACACAGGTCACTTAGCCATTGTGTACTTATCAAGTGCCAACTGTATGTATGCACTTATTAAGAGCCAGTTATGTGCTGGGCTGTGAGGATATGGCAAGAACCAGGCCAGGGCATGTCCTCTTGGGGCCGCAAGGATTATCCTCTTCTTTTTGGGTTTGAGTCCCAGCAAGGCCATTCCTTGGCCTGTGATTTTGGTCTATGGCTTCTCACCCCCAAGCCTTTCTTTCCTCACCTGTGAAGTGGGAATAATTCGATCCTGAACTACAAGGCAGGCCAATGGGTATACAATGAAGTTAACACTGGCCTGGGACACAGTAGTGCTCGATTAATGCTCACTTGCCACAGCTGTTGTTACTCTTTTTATTCTCACCGAAGCCAGCAGCATCCCGATGTTCGCAGTCACCCTAGGATGAGACATATTTTTATATTGTTTTCCACTTTGGTGTTGAAAAACATTAGCTCTTTTGAAACTTTACACAGTGATCTTACCAAGTGCAATGTGGAACCCTGGACTGGGTCCAAGAATGAAAAGAGGGTCTTTGGGGGGAAACAAGGGACACCCAATAACCTCTGGAATTTGGTTCATAGTTATGTATCCTGTTTATCTAGTCAGGGATATAAGATGTTAATAGGGGTGAAGTTGGGAGAAAGTTGTATGGGCGCTCTTAATATTTCTTTGTAACTTTTCTGAAAATCTAAGAATATTCCAAAAGTAAACATTTATTTTTAAAAACTGTTTTAGGAGGCAAAATTTATTTTATAATTTCCTGAAAAAATTATTTTAGGAGGCAAAAACCTATCTGTCTGTGGTGTTGGGGTCAGGGGAGCCCTGACCCAGGCTTTCTCATACGTCCTATGTGACCCTGAGGGGTCACCAACATCCTGAGCCTCAGTTTCCTCATCTGCAAAGGGGGCTGAGAGGGTCTACTGCAGAGTGTGCTTAGGGGTCTGGAAATAAAATATACAGAGAGGCCCCACGTCCCCTGCCATTCATTGATTTAAACCCATTCACCTGATGGGCAACTGAGGCGGGGGAGGGACACATTTGGATAGGCTGAGCAGACCTATACCATTTTAAACAGGACAGAAGAAAGCGGTACATTTGGTCAGCCTACTGACACCTTGAATTTAGCCCAGTGAGATTAGGCAATAGGTACCACTTGAAACGGGTCAGTACCATTGTTTTCTGTCCCATTTAAAACAGTACATACTATCAGCCTACATTTGAAAGGAAAGATGAGGCTAAAGCTGAGGCAACTCCCTGCCCTTGAGATGCTCCCAGTCTGAGGGAGGAGGAGATTGGCTACAATTTAGAGGCTGGGAGGGGGTCTCTGTCTCCCTCAAACCCGGAGCTCATTGGGGACTGGGCCAGGGCTGAGGGTTTTTTTCCAAGTGCAGGCTTGTCTGGCTGGGGCAGTGGGAGAACAGAGCAGGAAATAAATAGTTACTAAAGAATGAATGAAGGCCCAAGGGAGACATACAGATGGTCAGTAGGTACATGAGAAGATGCTCAACATTGCTAATCACCAGGGAAATGCAAATCAAAACCACAATGAGATACTAATGCACACTTGTTTGAATGGGTATCATCAAAGAGGCAAGAGATGATAAATGCTAGGAAGGATTGAGGAAAAGGGAATCTTCATGCACTGTTGATGAGATGTAAGTTGGTACAGCCACTATGGAAAACAACTTGGAGGCTCCTCAAAGAATTAAATATAGGACTATAATGTGACTCAGCAATGCCTCCGCTGGATATTTATTGAAGGAAACAGAAACACTAACTCAAAAAAATATGTGCACCTCTATGTTCATTGCAGCATTATTTACAATAACTAAAACATGGAAAAAACTAAGGTGCCCATGAATGGATAAAGAAAACGTGATATATGCACATACAATCAAATATTATTCAGCTGTAAAAAGAAAGAAATCTTGCCATTTGTGACAACATGGATAACTTTGAGAGCATTATGCTGAGGTAAGTCAGACCGAGAAAGACAATACCATATTATCTCACTTATATGTGGAATCTAAAAACAAAACAAGACAAAACAAAAAACAGATCCATAGATTCAGAAAACAGATTAGTGGTTGCCAGAGGCAAAATGGGTGAAGGTGGTCAAAAGCTACAAACTTCCAGTTATAAAAGCAAAGGAAAAAGGTTATAATGTAAATGATTTATATTAACAAATTGTAAAGATGTTTGAACAGTTAAATGAACAATGATAAATTATAATGATCGCATAACAATGTGCTAAACTAATAACTCTTAATTTTAAGTACCCGAGGAATAAAGCATTTAAAAGACACAAATAAATAAATAAATAAGTAAACCAAAACAAACAAACAAACAAAAACTTCCAGTTATAAATAAATAAGTCATGGGGATGTAAAGGATAGCGTGGTGATTATAGTTAATAATACTATGTTGCATATTTGGAAGTTGCTAAGAGAGTGGACCTTAAATGTTCTCATCACAAGAAAAAGAAAATCTGCAACTATGTGTGGTGTTTGAAGTTAATGAGTCTTATTGTGGTGACCATATTGCAATATGGACAAATATTGACTCATTATGCTATACACTTAAACCTAATATAAAGTTATATATCAATTATATCTCAATAAAAAAAGAAGGGAGGGAGGGAGGAGTGGATGAAGGGCCGCTTGCTAAAAGAGGTGACCCTTAAGTTGGATTCACATGTGCTCAGGTGGAGAGAACTTCATGTGCAAAGGCAAGGAGGCTGGAAATCCAAGGCACAGGTAGGATGTCCATTCAGGAAGGTGCCCAAGGAAGCACGAGGCAAGTGAGGGAAGGCAGAGCTGGCTGAGGACAAGGATGCCCTCCTGGGAGTAATAGGGAGCCATGGAAGGTGTGTGAACAAGGAAGGTCACAATCAGAGCTGCATGTTAGAGACCTCAGAGGTTAGACATGGGGCAACAGTGGCGGCCAGGTGGGAGGAGTGACAGATGTAGAGATGGTGGCATTGATTTTGGAGAGCTGTGTCCACTCCTGACGTGGGGCATAAACTCACCAACTTCCATGGACTACCAGGTGTCCGGTGCCGGAACTGCACCTCAGCGTTATCCTGGCCATTTGGAGTCTCCCACTCCATGAGCAGCTGCCCTGCTGCCCTTGACACCTTGATGTCTCCTGGTGGAGGGTCATATTTAACTGGAAACAGAGAGAGGTTGGAGACAGGAAGTTGGCAGGTGTATGAGTTACTGGTCCTGAAAATTCCAGAAAATCAACCCATGCCTCACCCAGCCAGGGAAGCCAACTGACTCCCCAAAACATGAATCAGCGACACCCTTGCAGGTCCCACCTAAAGCTGGGATTCTATGGGTCAAAGAGTCAAAATTTATACACAGGATCCTGTCAGTGAAGCAATCTAAAATATTAACACCCAGGGAAGCTGGGTTGGCTCAGCGGGTTAAGCTCTTGCTTTGTAGTGCTTGATCCCCAGAGACGGAGGATCAAATCCTGGCCCCAGTCCAGGTGGATCCATGTGCTGAACTGGGGTGTGCCCCCAGTTCAGTTCTTGCTGGGGCCTATGTGGGAGGCTCTTAGCCCAGTTCCTGCCCTGTGCAGCCCTGTGCCCACCTGTGGAGTGAAACTATATGGAAAACTAATGCTGTCAACCATGGAGACCCCTCTGGGCCCTCCCCCTTCTCTCTCTCTCAAAAACAATCAAAATAAATCTTTAAAATATTAACACCCATTACCAACAAGGTTGTAGTGAGACAGGCACTTTTGTCAATTGCTGACAAGAGGGTAATTGATTCTATTTTTCTACAGGACTATTAGGAAAATCTTACTAATTATTTAGATCTACTTCAAGGAGCCTTATCTAAGCAGAGACATCTGATTCTTTCTGCATCTTGTCATTCCATGCCCAATTCTATCTCAGGGCCTTTGTACCTGCTGTGAATCACATTTCCCCACCTTCCTGCTGGATTCATTTTATTTTTTTAATGATTTATTTTATTGTTTTTGACAGAGACAGAGAGAGACAGAGAGAAGGGGAAGGGCCCAGAGCATTCTCCATAGTTGAACTTCATCAGTTTTTGACATGGTTTCCTTCCACTCAAGTGGGCGGGGGCTGCACAGGACAGGAACTGGGCCGGGGTCTCACCCCTGTGAGAACTGAACTGGGGGCACTCCCCAGTTCAGCATATGGGTCCGCACAGGCTGGAACCGGGATTCGATCCTTGGTCCCCGGGGCTGCAAAGCAAACTCTTAACCCACTGAGCCATCCGGCTTCCCCCTGCTGGATTCATTTTAACCTCAGGACTCAGCTTGACCGCCCAGCAGTATCTCATCACGTGTATTGAGTATATCTGGTCCATCCCCCCACTTAAATCTGAGTCCTTGGAGGCAGAAGCAGGGCCAGGAGTAGGGTGGGGCAGGTGAAGCAAGGTTCTACAAATACAGGATCAGATCCTATTTTTATTTAACATTTTGTTCATCATGTATTTTTTTGCATTAATTTTGATTTTTAAAACTCTTGCATTGCAGTGTTGTTTATATTGACTACTGAGGAGTTTTTCTGACACACCCTTAAAATTTTGTACCCAAGCTGGTGCCTCGCTCACCTCCCCTTAGTTCCAGCCCCAGGCTGTGACTCTGTTGGCGTTGCCCATGGCCCCTGTGGCTCAGCATGGTACACTGTAGTAGCTCAATGACTATATGCTAACTGCATGTTGTTGACTCATAAAAAACAGAGTTTAAAGATGCAGCAGGGTCCCCCCACCATTGTGGTATCAGGGAGAAACCAGAAGCAACCTGAGTGTCCAGCAGTAGAGGGGAGGTAAGGGGACCATGAAAGGCTCTGCTAAGTCGCCCCACAGTGTCTCATGTGTGAATAACCGGAATTTTAAAGCCTCTTGCCAGGGACCCAGAATCGCCCCAGGTCTCTTGGGGACCAGAAGCACCTCTGGGTGAGGAAGGGGCAGAGGGGAGGAGGAGAACAGGGTGCTCACCAGAGCTGTACAGCTTCAGGGTAACCTTAGGTGACTTCTCTGTCCGATTGGTGGCCCAGGATTCCACCCAGAGCGTGACGGCGTAGAGCACAGACACACCGTCCTGGTCAGAGAACTGCAGCTTGGTGGCTGAGCCTGCAGCGAAGTAGCAGCAGCTCCCAGTCTTGAGGCTGAGGGAAGAAGTGGTGCTAAATCTGGGGTCCTAGTGGACACCAGAATGTCTCAGTAGTCACAGAAGGAAGTGTGTGTTACATCCCTGCATCCTTCTCTGCCCCTTTATTTCCCCCACTCTAGCCTGGGGGTTCCTTGAGGGTCAGTCTGGGACTGAGAAGTTTGGGGGACCCCAAGTCTTCCCACATGAGCTGCCACAGAGGGAAGAAAAAGAATGGATGGATGGATGGATGGACAAATGAATGAGGAAGAGGGTGAGGATGAAGGAAGGACTAGAGGGACCCCAATTACTGCCTAACCCGCATGTCCACCCATGTTGAACCTCCCACAACACAGAGCCTTTCCCTCCCTGTTCACTTAAGAAACTGAGGCCCAGGGAGAGGCAAGGATCAGCCCTCAGCTCTGATCACATATGTGAGGGCAGGAGCACGGGGTCAGGAGCAAGGGCGGATGGCGGGTGCGGGTTTGGGGTCTGGGAAGGGGTCCTCACCAGCACCTCAGGTAGTGGCTGACCCCAGCCGCAGGGCCGTCGTACTCCCAGGAGCATTCATAACCAGCCGCTAATATCCGGTAGCAGCTCAGGTCCCTGGGGCCCGAGGCTGAGCCTGGAGGAGATCCTGGAGGTTTGAGAACAGACCAGAGTAGGGGAGGGTTCTCCGTGACGACACACCCTCGGATGAGTCTTTGTGACACTTATGTGTTTCGGTGTCCCTGCAGCCTGAATGTCTCCCAGCACCCTCCTGTGCCCTTCCGGCCTGTCTCCTGCCATCTGCCCTGCTCCCCTTGATGCAGCCACTCCAGCATCCTCGGGGATCTTCAAACACGCCAGGCTCACTCCTACCACAGGACCTTCCTGTGCCCGGCCCCCAGATCTTGACAGTGTAGTTTCTTCTTCAGTGCCACCCTCCCCCACCAGCCAACCTGAAGCCACCCTCCCCTCTCCACCCCCACCCTGCTCTGTGCACGCCATCTCACACAGTGCATGCATTCATTTGTTCGTGCTCCACCTCCCGCACGGGGCCGTGACCCCAGGAGGACAGTCGAGCTCGCAGCTGATTCCTTCGTGTCTAGAACTACATGTGCACATCATAGGTGCTCAGTGAATATTTCTTGAACAAAAGAATGGATCATGTGCCTGCTCAGAGGCAGACTCTTAGTGGGGTGCATGACAAGCCAAAACATTCCAACAATGTCACCTAGGGGAGGGGGAATTAAAAACTCAATAATTTAACAGTTGCTTAGCCCCGTGTGCTAACCAAGCGGAACAGAGACAGATACCGTCCCTGTGGCCCTAAGAAGGAGACCAGGCTCAGAGAGGGTGACTGCTCCAGGACATCAGAGCTTGGGTCGGGGCTCCCAAGACCTCAGGTGGGCCCAAGTTTTTTGCTGAGCAGGGGAGCTAAGGGAGGGGCTGCTAGGGATTTGTCAATCAGAGCCCAGCACAACCCCACCTCACAGTGGGGACCGGCCCCAACCTGAGTCGACATCCTGATACGGGGGATCCTGAAAACAGCATCCACTGGTACCGCAGGCTTCAGCTGCAAAGACAATGAAGAGGTAATGACAGTCCCACCTTTCACTGCATGGGACAAGGGCTTAGCCTCGGAACTGGCCAAGTACTAGTCACTTTCCCATCTATGAATCCACCCATTCATCCACCCATCCACCCTTTCTTGCACGTATGAATCCATCTACCCATTTGTCAATGCTTCCACCCATCTATCCATTTATTCATCTATTCATCCATTCACCTACCCACCCATCCATGCTCCCATCAACCTCTGGGGCTGCTCCTCCAAAGCAATCCAGGATCCCCTGACCCCTCCCTGTCACTGGTCTCCAGCTCTGCCTGACACTCAAAGGCCCTGAAACCTTTACAGAGAGGGGAACTGAGGCACAGAGAGGCAAAAATTTACACATCAACAGCAGAGCTGGGGTAAGAGTCCAAACCCAGTCATCCACAGGGGGCTAGGCCCCTTCCCACCCAATTCCCCAAGACGGTAGGCATATCTGTCATATATGTATTTACTCATTATCTCTTTCTTAGCTATTTCGCATTGAACTCTGGGAGGTGAGAAAGATTCAAAGATTCAGCCCATTCCACATGATACAAAATTAAGACCAGAGGGGAGATGCCCAAGTCTAACCCCAGAAGTCATGATCACTGATCATCGATTCGATAGAGAAAGACAAGCACAGAGACACAGAGTCAACCCTGGAACCTGTGTGCGGGGCCCTCCACACACATGCTCCCCAGCAAGAAAAGCCATGGTTCCAGGGTGGGGGACTCACCGCCCTGCTCTGGGGTCAAGAGGAGGAGGAGGGGGATCAGCCTAGCCACTGGCTGCCCCATCGGGTCCACGCAGAGGCCTGTGGCCCCAGATGAACTTCTGAGCCGCTGGCGAGGCCCCAACCACCCTGCCCTTGCCCCAGAACACGTTGAAGCTGAGCAAGAAAGACTGAAAAGATTAAAAAAAAAAAGGGTAAGTGTCATGGCCCCTCCCAGGCACGTCAAAGTGAAAGAGAAACCCAGGAAATCAGCTTGGTGGTAGTCATGGCCTCATCCAGCCACAAATGCACCCACAGGACCAGTCAGACCCAGGCCCCGGGTTCTGCTCTGCTGGCCCCAGGTCCAAGCTGGACCCTGGACGCCTGCCTGGCCTGGGGCTCTGTGCTCTTGGCCATGTCTCTAGCCCCTCCTGAGACTCAGGAGCTCCCTGGATGTCTGAGGTCACTCTCCCAACAAACTGTTATGAGGTGCTTGCTGTATGCTGAGCCCTCCCAAATGCCCACCTCTCTATTTCTCAAACTCCAGCTTCAGGGTACCCTGGGTCCAAGCTCCTAAAGAGTCTCCTTGGGGAAGCCGGGATGGCTCAGCAGGTTAAGCGCTCGCTTGGCAGCCTCGGAGCCTGAGGATTGAATCCCGGCAATGGCCCATGCAGACCCACATGCTGAACTGGGGTGTGCCCCCAGTTCAGTTCTTGCTGGGGCTCATGCGAAGGCCCCTGGCCCAGTTCCTGCCCTGCGCAGCCCTGCATCCACCTGTGGAGTGAAACTATATGGAAAACTAATGTCAACTATGGAGACTGCTCTGGGCCCTCCCCCTTCTCTCTGTCTCTGTCTGTCTCTCTCTCTGTCAAAAAGCAATAAAAATAACTCTTTAAAAAGAGTGTCCTTGCTTCCTTTAAACTCAAATTAGTCTTTTCTCTATTTGTTTCTTAGATTCTGGGGATCTCAGTTCTCACCCTCTCCCCTCCACTGTCAATAAAGACCCAAAATGTCCATGAAGAAGATTTGTGCTACAGTGTGAATGAAACTCAAAAACACGATGCTGAGTGAAAGAAGTCAGGCACAGTAGCTCACATGGTGTCTGATCCCATTCATATATAATGTCCACACCGGCAAATTCAGAGACAGAAAGCAGATCAGTGGTTGTCGGGGGCTGGGGAGGAGGGATGGGCAGTGACTGCTCATGGGGATGGAAGTCTGCTTTTGGGGTGATGCATGTCCTGGGACTAGAAAGAGATGATGATGATTGCACAGCATAGCGAATGTGCTAAATGCCATTACATTATACATTTTATTTTTTTTTATTTTTATTTTTTTTAAATTGTTGTTTTTTTTGTTTGTTGTTTTTTTTTTTATTTCTTTATTTTTATTTTTGACACAGAGAGAGAGAGAGAGAGAGACAGACAGACAGACAGACAGCGAGAGAACTGAACTGGGGGAGCTCCCAGTTCAGCACATGGTTCCGCACGGGCCAGGGCCGGGATTTGATCCCTGGTCCCCAGCGCTGCAAAGTGAGCGCTTAACCCACTGAGCCATCCCGGCTTCCCCACATTATACATTTTAAAATAGTTTGTTTCGTGTTATGTAATTTTCACCTAAAACAATGTTCATAGGACTGAGGGGCAGGATGAAGGTCTTGACTGGGAGAGAGCATCTGGGGAAACTGAGGCCCCAGTGGGCAGGAAGGAGGCTTCTCCTCTGAGGATCCCATTCTTGAAGGGCAGCTGGGCCAGCCAGGGTCAGGCGTCCAGAGAGCCATGAGGTCAGAACCACGAGAAGAAAGAGGCAGTGTTCCAGGCCTGGCACAGCGGGGACAGGGACCCCGTGACCCCACACAGAGCAGCCTCTACCAGCAGCACACCAGGGCTCGGCCAGGCTGGAGGCGGAGGAGGTTTCAGGCTTGATGTACGAGGCTTGAGAAAGAGTCAGAGGCTGAGACAGGGAATCACAAAACAAGATGAAAGAGAGGGTTGGAGAGAGGGGCAAATCCATGGCCCCCTCTTTATGATCCTGAGACTTCTCACCCCAGGAGATGCCATCATGTGCCCCATTTCACAGATGGAGAAACTGAGCCCAGGGGCACCGTGGCCACCTGAGGCTTAGGCTGGAGATGAGGAGATGAATTCAGACCCTGAGACAGAGCATGACAGTAGGGCTGAGCTTTGACCCTTCGGGAATAAGGCCCGTGCCCCAGGGCTGGCCCCCACCTCCCACCCCACAAAGGTTGGCCCTCCCAGACCTCAGTTTTCCTCTCTGCACAATGAGCTATAGTGAGAATAAGGAGGGCTCAGCTCCTGGTGGATGCTGCCCAGCAGAGAGCCAGTTCACTTAGTTGTTATTCTGAGAACCCCTCCCCTCTGCCAGTGGCCTCTGTTTTTGTTATACCTCTTTCCCCTTCTAACCAGAGCAGCTCCTGGAAAAACATCGAGGGAGGGAAAGACGTAGGGAGTGGGGGGCTCCCTGAGCCGGACATAGATGCCTCCCGCTCCTTGGGATCAGGGTGGGGTGCAGGGAAGTTCAGAGTCTGGGGGTATTCCAAAGGGCAGTAGGGAGGGCTGCCCAGAGAGGGCGGGGGGGGGGGGGGGGTTCTTGATTTGTAGAATTACAGACGGCACAGCAGAGGCCAAAGTCAGGGAGCATGCTCCGGGGGCACCAAGATGAACATGGCAGGGTTGGGACTCTGTGGACAAGATAAAGGTGGTAAGGTGGGCCGGGGCCTTGAGTCCAGGCTGAAGAGCTGGGCTTTCATCCAAGGGCACTGGGGAGCCACGGTGGGCGTGGGGAGGACTCCAGCCACCCGTGAGGTGGTGTTTCTACTCTCACTGAGATCACAGTCCAGGGCTCACCCTGAGATTCACTGTAGCCAGCCTTCCCTTGGCCTGCCTGCTGCCTAAGTCTAGAAGCCCTGGGAGATTGGGGGGCTTATTGGCTCCTCTGGGCTGCTCCACAGGCACAGCTGAGATATGCCCTCAGGGCTGTTCCATGTTCAGCTGCCCCACAAACTGGGGGGAAGGGAAGTGAGGAAGCATTAGGTTACAGGGGCCCCCGGAAATGGTGACAGGAGGAACCACAGAACTTCCCCACCCCTTCAGCTTCCGCTTACTCTCCCAGAAGAGTGACCTTCATTCAGTCGAGGGCTGAGCTTGCTTACCTCCATGTGGTCACCAAACCCTGGTTCCCCTGAGGGGCATCTAAAGAGGATATTGAAGGATGAGTAGGAGTTTACTAGGAGAAAATCTGTTAGTTTATTTAACAAACACATTAATAGGCATCATTCACCAGTAAGAACATCTTCTTTTATTTACTTAGCCAGGACTTTCTGATGCCTGCAGAGGATCATTTGAGGATGTTTTAAAGAATACATAGAAGGTTACCAAGAAAAAAAAATTCATTCATTCATTCATTCAACAATTACATGCCGGGAAAGCCGGGATGGCTCAGCGGGTTAAGAGCTCGCTTTGAAGCCCCAAGGACCGAGGATCGTATCCCGGCTCCAGCCCAGGCGGACCCACATGCTGAACTGGAGTGTGCTCCCCGAATGTGGTGAGGCTCCCAGTTCAGTTCAAAAAAATAAATAAATAATAACAAACAAACAAACAAACAAAACAAACAATTACATGCCCTTTATGGAGACATCTGCAGAGTGTTTAAATAGATGTGTAAAAGTTCACAAGAAAAAAAATCTATTCCTTCAATAAATGTTCTCTGATGCTTCTCAAAGAGAATATGAAGTAGATTCTGAAGGATACATAGGATTTTGAAGGATGCACCACGGAAAATTGCATTCATTCAGCCAATGATTCTCCCTGTTGGCCATTGAAGGAGTCATTTTGAAAGGAGTTCTGTGTAGGGGTGCTCCAGATAGAACAGGGGCATTTGAGGCCTCTCTAGTGGCTCCTCCTTCAGTAGCTCCCCATTTATCCAGCCCAACCACCTCTGCTACTAGGAACCTCTCTTTTCCTCAGGATTCCAACCACAGTTCCAGGGAAGATTCTGACTGGCTAAGCTTCAGTCAGCATGTTTATCTTGAACCACAGTGACTGAGGTGAATAAAGACTCTAGATCACATGTCCACCCCAGCCTGGACTACAGGAAAATTTTTAAGCAGAACTAGCCAGAGACAGAATACTTGGCCACCATAAGGCATGAGCTTGCCATCACCTGGAGTATGCAAGCCACAATCTGAAGTCTAGTTAGTGCAGAGTTGCCAGATAAAACACAGAACACCTAGTTAATTTAGAAATTCAATTCAGATAGATAACACATAACTTTTTAGCATAACTCTGTCACAAATATTGCATGGGATATATATGGACACATTATTCATTTTTTATCTAAAATTAAATGTAATTGGAAGGGGAAGCTGGGATGGCTCAGTGGGTTAAGCGCTCACTTTGCATCGCTGGGGACTGAGGATCGAATCCCAGCCCCGACCCGCAGAACCATATGCTGAACTGGGAGTTCCCCCAGTTCAGTTCTCTCTCTGTCTCTGTCTCTGTATCTCTCTCTCTCTATGTCAAAAAATTAATAAAATAAATAAACTTAAGATCAGCTTTCCAAAGAAATATTTAAATAAATAAATAAATAAATAAATAAATATTTAAAAATGTAATTGGGAGGCTGTATTAGTTTTCTAAGGCTGACATAACAAAGTTTCACAGACTGAGTGGCTTCAGCAAATGAGATTTATTTCCTTACAGTTCTGGAGGCTGGAAGTCCAAGATCAAGGTGTTGGCAGGTTTGGTTTCTTTTGGAATCTCTATCCTTGGCTTGTAGACAGCTGTCTTCATATGGCCATCCCTCTGTGCCTGCCTCTGTCCTAATCTCCTCTTCTTATAAAGATATCAATTATTTTGGATTAGAATACACCCTCCTGACCTCACTTTACTTTAATTACCTCTTTGAAGGCCCTATCTCCAAACACAGCACATTCTGAGGTCCTGGGGGTAAGGACTTCAACATATGAATTTTGGGGGAACACAATTCAGTTCATAACAGTGGCTGCTTTGGAAAACAGACTAATAATTTATTAAAAAGTTAAAACATGGCATTACCATATTACTCAGGAGTTCACTCCTAGGTATATACCCAGGAAAATTGAAAGCAATGTATCACAATAACTTGTACATGAATGTTCATAGCAGCCAAAACAGCCAAATGAGTCAGAACAGCTCCAAAATAGAAACAACCCAAAAGTCCATTAACAGATGAATGAATCAACAAGAAGTGGTACATTTACACAGGAATATTATTCAACCATAAAAAGAAATGAAGTACCGGCATTTATTCCAACTCAGATAAATCTTGAAAACATGCTGAGTAAAAGGAGTCAGACACAAAGGCAACATGTTGTATGATCCCATTTATATGAAATGTCCGGAACAGGCAAACTCATAGAGACTGAAAACAGATTGTGGTTGCCAGGGGCTGAGAGAGGTGGGAATGGATAGTGACTGCTCATTAGTACAGTTTATTTTGGGAGTGATGATAATGTTCTGGAATTAGATATGATGATGGTTGCAACTCTGACGATGCTAAAAACCACTGACTTGCAAGCTTTGAAAAGAAAATTTTATGGTACGTGAATTATATGTCAATTTAAAAATGTTTATGAAAAGAACAAGTTTTGCCTGGAAGTCCAGTAGTTATTTTGTGCTCATGGTACAAAATGGTACCATGACCATGGTGACTTGATGGGTACTACAGAACCTCACAGGCAATTGGGTAGGTGGCCCTCCCAGAGGTCCCCTCCAGCCTGACAACATATTCTAATGTCCAGGTCCAACAGTCAAGCAGCTGAGGGAACTTGCGGCTGCAGAGACAGTGGGCATCCCAGTAAAAGAGAGATGGTTGTCAGCTTGAGACTTTGGGCTTTTCCCAGCCTCAGTTTCCCTTCTGCAAAGTGGGGCTGAACATTCATCAGATACCTATGAAAGGTGGTCCTCCTGAGGCACCTAACCAGATACCCAGTTGGCACTTGGCAAAGGCAGCCATACCCAGAAAAGAAATTGGCAACTACAGCAGCTACTTGTTCTTATAAATAACATTCTATTGGGACTAGGGCCTGGATAAGGGTAAAGCAAATGAGGCAGGGTAGTGCAAGGGCAGAGTTTGAGGCTGTCTTCATTTAAAACTTTGATGTTTAGTGGATCATGCATTCTTGCATTAGGTTGTTTTGGGTTTTTTAAAATATTGTGTTAAAATATTATTTATTCTGATTATTGAGTTTTGGAAGGGTCCTTAAATTCTGCACGAAAGTGCCTCACTCACCTCACCCTAGAACCAGCCTTGTTGTGTGCTTTGGGTACATAAATTAACCTTTCTGATCCTCAGTTCACTCATCTGCAAAACGGGAACGATAAGCCCCCTTCAGGAGGAATAACTTAAAAATGTTTACTTCTAGGCACTGGGGGTGGGGCGGGGCCTGGAAGGGCGGGGCCGTCTCGCCCAATGGGGGCGGGGCCTTTCAGGAGGGGAAAGGCGGAGTCAGGCTGCGTCAGCTGATCGGATTGGCCAATGGTGGTGCCTGGCAGGCTGGGGCGGAGCCGGGGGCGGGCGGGAGGCACAGACTAGCGGACCATGGACGAGCCGAGCCTCCTGCGGCGCCGCGGGCTCCAGGTGAGGCCCCTGCACGACCAGCGCGTGGCGGAGTAAACCTGGCCTAGGGGCGGGGGGCGGGCTTCAGCGGGCCAGGGGAAACTGAGGCAGAGAGCGGGTGCGCTTTGGTTTCTTCCTCTTGCCCAACCGCTTTTCAAAGTGCTTTTCGCCTGCTGGGAGGAAGGTATGCGCCCTGTGACATATGGGGAAACTGAGGCTGCAAGCGCTAGAAAAGAGAAAGCCGCTGAGGGTTTCACCTTCCCCATCAGTTGCTCTAATAAAATGAGCAACAGCAGCCGTTGAGCGCTCACCATATGTTCACCTTATGTATTAATCCCATTAGAGTGATACACTAATATTAATCAGTGTATAGTAAAATCTGTCTCGTGCCTTCACGGCACCACCGCGCCCCTGCTTCAGTTCACTCCTAAAGTGAACCGGGGAGGTTGGGGCTGTCCAGGCGCCCATTTGTCAGATGAGAAACTGAGTCTGGGGAAGTCACTTAAACGAGGTCACCCAGCAGGGATTTAACCCAGGGTCTTTAACCAGGGCACAAGCCACTGCTCACTGGCTATGTGGCAGGTGGACGGCGAGAGGCACCCTTGCTTCTTGGGGTCTCAGTTTCACCATGCACTTTCAAGGTTCCCCTTTTCTGACCCAGGCTGGTGTTCAGGAGGCTGGTCAGAGGGTGACGTTTGAACCTATGCAGGGGCCCTGTGACCCTGACTGTAATTCCTTTTACCTCTCTGGGAATTAAGAGGATCTAGCCATTTCCCTCTTGGGCTTAGACCACACCCTGAGGAAGCCACCAGGTTGCAGGTGGGGAACCTGGAATTCATCATTGACCCAACAAACGTTTATTGAGTGAGTGCCTCCTGTGTTTGGCTCTGCAGAGGCAGCGGGGTGTTCCCTACCGTCTTGAACCCTCCTCCTAGTAGACCTCACAGCCTGGTGGGGAAGATGAAGGCCAGAGCAGTAGTGACCCTGCTGTATGGTCAGCTGAGATGGGGGGCGCTCAAGCACACCTGGAGAAGGCAAGGGAACCGAGATTTGCTGGTGGCCTTGGGGCAGAAAAGGCAGCAGGGGGTGACAGGCAGGGAATGGGTATTTGAGGAAATGAAAGAGGCTGAGGACAGCTAGAACCTAGAAAGGATAGAGAGGAGGGTGCCGAGGTTGGCCAGGGAGGAGGAAGGCAGGCCTTGAACCCTGGCTGCTGTGGGACTATGAACTCAGCCAAAGGTGATGGGGGTGGTGGTGGTGGTGTTGGTGGTGGTGTTGGTTGTGTGTGTGTGTGTGTGTGTGTGTGTGTGTGTGTGTGTGTGTGTAGCATTCAGGGAGCGCTTGGGCAGAGCAGCAGGGCAGAGACCCCTTCCCCCCAGGTCAGTGGTGAATGGGTTTGGGGGTGGGGGACTGGAGGCCAGAAATAGGAGGTAGAGGAAGGGATGGGGCAGAGCTGGTGAGCAGTGGGGTGCTGTGAAGGGACAGACTCCTCCTGGGGCCCCAGTTAAGACTAGCCTCGCCCGCAGCCTCTTAAAATAGAGAAACCACCTTTGGGTAGGCGAATGGGGGCGCTGCTGACGTCAAGAAGTAGGAGCCTGTTCTGGGGGAGGAGGCACCCATTCCCTGATGAGTCATTCTCATGTTACAAAAGGGGAAACTGAGGCTCAGAGAAGAATAGCCACTGTCCAGGTGTCACAACATGTAAGTGATAGAATCAGGATTTGAATCCAGGCAGGTCCTGCTACCCTTTCAGACCAACCCTGCACTGTCAGACCTCCATCCAGGGAGGCAGAGGGACGAGTAGGGATGGCCCAAATGGGTGAGGGCACAATATATGCAAAGGCCCAGAGACATGACACTATCTATATGTGTTTTATGGGGAAACTAGAAGCCACTTCTTAGTACTAGAATCAAGTGTGTGAGAGAGTAGTGTCTGCTTCCAGAGCCTTCAATGCCAATTTCGAAGAGGTTAGACCTTCTCCCTAGAGTGATTGGGAGCTATGGAAGGTGCTAGAGCAAGAGAGGACATGCCCAGATCTCAGGTCTTGAAAGACTCCTCTTGAGCTGGTGGGGGGCTGGGGAGGCAAAGGGGGAGCCAGAAGCCAGGGGGAAACCTGGAGCAAAGGACCAAGTATGAGAAAATGGAAAGAATAGTAGAATTAGAAATATCTGCTCACATTCACAAGCCCCACAAATGCTAAGCACTGTACATGCATTTAATTCTCCTAAGAGATCTCTGGAGAGATCAATGCTATTAGCCTGATTTTTCAGAGAGGGAAACTTAGGCTAAGGAGGGCAAGTAACTGCCAAGAAGTCAGAATTCTAATCGGTCCAGCTCCTGAGGGTGCAATGATTCTACCGCCATCAGCCACCGACTCCCTTACCTGAAACACCAGTTAACAGGCCTGGGAGAGCACCCTCCCCCCCTCCCACCTGCTACCCCACCAATCAGGTGGCAGTCTGCTGGTCAGAGCCAATCAGATATCCTGGAGGCTGTTCTTTGCCAAAGACCGAAGAGTCAATTCATAAAAGTTTGAGGAAGCTAGCAGATTCAAATTAAGTGCTGATTAGCCAGTCCAAACAATAGTATCCTGGCCAGTCTAATTGTGGCCATGTATGGCATGCCATTGGCTGTGTGCTAGGAGGAGGTAAACAGTACCTGCCTGGCCCACTGGCCACCAGTTTGCCAGCCACCAGTTTGTGGGCCGGCCACCAGTTGGTGTTGGCTGTGAGTAAGGGGAAGAGGTGAAAACCTGTCCTTCCTGGTTTGGGTTAACCTCAGTCTTCTGGGTAGCATTTATAAGAGACAGTTACCATGAACTGTTATTACTACCACAACTACTACTATTATTTTGTCATTATTTTCATCTTCCACTTAGAAATGACAGAATTTTTAAACACCAGATGTTCACACAGAGCATCTAGTGGTGGTGGAGAAAGTGGCAAGAGCCTGTGACTGGACTTTGTCTCCACTGCTACTTTGAAGGCTCCCTGGAAGGTCCAACCTGCTTCCTTATGGTGCATTTCCACTTATTCTCCTCCTCCAGGAAGCCCTTGGGCTTGTATCATATGGGGCCTGTTGACATTTCTCCTGATTCTCTCCAACTGAGAACTTTTCATAGGGCTTGGTGCCCACTGGGCTGAGTTCCACCTCCACCCTACTGTTTCCCATTGGCCTGCAAGCCCAGCCTGGTGCCCCCTCCAGCCCCTTTTCTCCCTCTGGGTCCCCTGCAATGCCTCTGGTATGGGGATGTCCATGCCCTGCTCTGTCTCCTCCAGACTGGGGGTTCCTCAGGATGGAGCTGAGGCTTCTAGTCAGGAGGCAGCATCGCCAAGCCCAGCCAAGCACAAAAGAGGATGTGGTGAATGTTATTTTTAATTTTTATTTATTTATTTATTTTAATTTTTTGACAGACAGAGAGAGAGAGACAGAGAGAGAACTGAACTGAGGGAACTCCCCAGTTCAGCATGTGGGTCCACCTGGGCCGGCGCCAGGATTCGATCCTCAGTCCTCGGGGCTCGGGGCTTCAAAGCAAGCACTTAACCCGCTGAGCCATCCCGGCTTTCCCAATGAATGTTGTTTTTAAAGGGCAGTTCTATGGGATCAGGGTCCTCTCCTCCTCCCATCCCATCTAGGTGGGAATCACTCCCTAGGGAACAGCTGGCAAGGAGGAGCCTGAGGGTGGAAGCAGATGGAGCAGGGGCAGAGGGTCTGGGGGTGGTGAGGGGAGAGTTCTGCGGAGGCCTAGCCTTACAGGGAGCCTTTGGAGGGGTGGGGGCTGCCAATCTTCCCTCATCTGCTTCTGCAACTTCACATCTTTTTGTATTTTGGAAGCAAATTAATATTTGTGCTTAAATTAGTGGTTATTATTAACCTCACAAAATTATTGTCTTGGCTCTGATTTACAGAAGCTGCCTCTGAGCTTTCTCCTTGATGCCTCCCAGGGCCCTATGTAACTGGGACGTTTTGCAAATGGTGAAACTGAGGCACAGAGGGGTGAAGTCGCTTGGCAGGGGTCGCTTGGCTCAGATTGCGGGTAGCCTTACTGGGAACTCAGGACAGTCGGGGCTTTGGAAGAAAATGACAGGGATGGGTGTGTGTGTGTGTGTGTGTGTGTGTGTGTGTGTGTGTGTGTGCAGGCGATGCCCTGTTTCAGATCCCAGCTCCTCTGGTTAGTAGGAGTGGGGAACTGAAATAAGATCCCATTACCGTTGGAGGCGGCAGAAGGAGACCGTTAATGGTGATGGTGGTTGCTGGGTCTGTGACCGCTTGCCCTGAATGGTAGTGACTTCTCTGTCCCCAGAGGTATTTAAGCAGAGGTAGACCTCAGGGTGGCAGGCCAGCCTCCTCCCACCTTTCACGGCTAGGTTTTCTGAGCTCAAGGTAGCTGGGGTCTCCTCGGGGTGACACGGCACTCTCACGGGCTCTCCTCTTCCCCTACGGGGAGACCCTGCCAACTTCTCCGCGGCGTTGTCCCTCGCCGCCGGGCAGCTTCCGGCCCCCTTCAATTGGCTGCGGGGGCCGATGACGTCACTGGTTGCCATGGCGAACGCCCCGTTCTGGATGTGAGCAGCCCAGAGCCCACCTGTGTAAAAATAGTCGCGTGTCCTTAATGCGACCGCCCGTGTGTGTGTGTGTGTGTGTGTGTGAGTGAGACGTAGAGGGTGACAAGATACCTGAATTCTTGTCCTTCTTTCCACCAAAGAGGTGTGGGCAGCCAGCTTCCCCCGCGTCTGTTTCCCCACCTGTGAAAATGGACCCTGCTCCTGGTGCACAATAGGCGACTCAGTAAATGTAAAATTTACCAGTTATGCTGATCGTCTGCAGAGGCCCTTACTGTTCTCAACAATAACAGTACACAGCAACAATAATAATAATGGCTGACCATTACTACCCTAGAACCATCCTGATCTCCAGATTATAGATGAGAGAACTTAAACATGGGGAGCACAAGTCACTTGTTCAAGGTTCCACAGCCATAAGGAACAGATAATAGATCTGGACCCAAATCTTTGTGTCCCCAGATTCTAAACGTGCTACACGGCCTTTTGAGAATTAAAATCCCTCTTGGGTAAACCAAATTCAAGCATGGACTCTGGGGTCCATGGACCCCCAAACACAGGGCTTTCTTGCCTTGCATGTGGTAAGGGCTCCCAGGGTTGGGCAGCTTGCTGAGCTCTAAAAGGGTCTTCAATAGGGAGTCAAGGGTCAGTGCCCCTACTTCCCACCAGTCCCCAGGCCCCAGACCTGCTAAGGGTCTTCAGAGGGGGAGGTGGGAATAACTTTCAGAACTAAGAGGGGGAGGGGAGGAGGAATCTCTCTTTCCTCAACAGATTATTAGTATTCAGCCACTATTGACATACTTCTTTATAAATATAACTAATTTGTTATTTGAAATAATGAAGTTATTTTTAATACAAGTAGGGTATGAGCTGGGCAGGGAGGTAGATAGATTGGGAGTCTGAGAGGGCTTCCAGAATAAATAGATAATTGATCTGAGACCTGATGGATGAGCTGCAATTAACTAGCACCAGAGGAGAAAGAGGGTGGTCCTGGCAGAGGACACAGTTGGTACAAAACCCCTGAGGCAGAGCTGAACCCAGGGGACAAGCAGAAAGAAGGCATCTGCTGGAGCAGGGTAAGCATGGGGCCAGCTGGGTGGTCAGTGGTGAGGTGAGGTGGTTGAAAGGCCAGGGATCAGAATGACTTGTCTCCTTGGAAATGACCTTTGTTCTTCTCACATTTCAGAAAGAGCTGAGCCTACCGCGCCGTGGACGTGGGTGAGTTCACCTGAGGCTAGTGGGCTGGGTGGAGTCCTGTGGTCCTGGGCACAGATATTTCAGCACTACGCTCAAAGCTGTGAATTTATTTATTTACATTTATTTTCTTGTTTTAAGAGAAGGTGAAAGAGAGAGAGAGGCTGGGGGAGGGCCCAGAGCAGTCTCCATAGTTGTACATCGTTAGTTGTGACATGGTTTCATTCCACACAGGTGGATGTGGGGCTGCGCTGGGCAGGAACTGAACTGGGGGCCTCCCAAGCAGCCTTCGCCACCTAGCCATCTCGGTGGTTACCAGTGGCATCTGTGCCGCAGTTCAGCATGTAGGTTTGCATGGGCTGGGGCTGGGAATTGAACCCCACCCAGACCTTGTGACTATGAGACGCTAAGCACTCAACCACTGAGCTATCCTGGCATCTCTGTGGATTTATTTACCGTATTTTCCAGCGTATAAGACGACCGGGCGTATAAGACGACCCCCTAATTTTACAGTCAAAACATAGGTTTAGGCCTATATTCGCTGTATAAGACTACCCCCCACTTCCGAGGCTGTAGTCTTATACAGCGAATATAGGCCTAAACCTATGTTTTAACTGTAAAATTAGGGGGTCGTCTTATACGCCGGAAAATACGGTAATAATTACAACAGTGATTCTCACCTTGATCCTTTCCCCAGTGTTTGCAAAGTGCACACAAGTGCCTCATTTGGCCTCACCACAGGCTGGGAGGCCCAGGCCAGTTTGCAAATGAGGAAACTGAGGTGCAAAGGGGTTGCCTCACTGGTTCAAGGACACCAGGTCAGAAGGAGGCAAACTTTTCTGCATCCAGAGTCTAGACTCTAGAATTTCAAGTTAATATCCTGGAAGCATCTTGCATACCTCCCATGACGGGCAGCTCACTTTCTTTCAGTGAACATAGGTAGAAAATTGTATCCTTCAGGGTCACATCAATGTTCCTGTAGGATGGCATTTTGGGATTCTCCAAAGGTTCAAAGAACATTTTGTTCAGTGCCTTCACTGGTTAACAGATGGAGAAACCAAAGCAAAGAAGGGGAGGCTTTTGCCTTGTGCTGGTGGTCTGGAGATACATGAGTACAGATACCCCCTGTTTGGGGGCTGGTGCAAATGTCTTGTCCCTCAGTGGAATGGCTCACTCAACCAACGTTTTTTTAGCACCTGCTGTGTGCCAGGCCCTGTTCCAGGCACAGAGGACAGAGGACACAGGGCCAAGGCATTGCTAGATCCTGCCCACTTTCGGGGCATATGATAGTGAAGTGATGTTATGAAGAGGAAAGATGAAGTAGCAACAGACAGAATGGCTTGGGAGCAGCTTTAGCCCTGAAGATGTGGGCCTCTTGGAGGAGGTGGTGTTTGAGCCCAGATCTGGAACAGGAATAAGAGACCAGGGGAAAAGTATAAAAACAGCATTGCAGGCAGAGGGAACAGCATGGTCCAAGGTCTTGAGCTGAAAACCAGCTTGGAGACAGGGATAGCTGGAGTGAGTGAGCACAAGGGAGATGGAGGGAAAGGAGAAAGGGGAGGTCCTGGGGGTTGGATGAAAGCTTGAAATCTGATGGTGGGAGTAGGGGACAGAGTGGCCCCCAAGCTCTGGCCATCTGCTTGCTGTTCTTGAACTGGGGATAGTGTAGCTGGTGGGTAGGGGCCTGAAGACCCTGGTAGGAGCAGGGGTTTGAACATTGCTGGGATAGTGGGCACTGTCGCCGACCTTTGCCCAGGCTGGGGGAGGGGTAGTGGACAGTGAATCGATCAGAACCACGGAGGGCAAAGTACCAGGCCACGAGGCAGGATGGGGACAAAGACTCCCTGAGGGTTGTCTAGTGTCCTCCGGCTGCGGTGTACAGGACTAGGTACACCTGGGGTTTCAAGGGGGCCAAAGCCAGACACAGATGACCCCCAGGGCTTCAGGATCTGGGCTGGAGGAAGAGTGGGGTTGGGGCATCCTGGGTGGTCGTGTGGGGACGGCTTCGCGGAGTCGGAAAAGGGCTGACGTCGGATCTGAGTGAGGGGCTGACGTTCCTGGAAGAGGGATCGGGCAGAGCACAGGCATAGAGGTGTGCGCTGAGGCTGAGACCCGCCGCCAGGGGTCGCCAACGTCAGGGTTGGAGGATGGGGGCGGGGCACGCTCCGATCAGGGGTCCAGAAGACACGAGGGCCGGTGGAGGGCCGAGAAGGGATGCGGACCCACAAGCGGTGGTTACCCTTCCTTCCCCGCCGCGCAGTCCACGGGCCTGGGACCCGGCAGCTGAGGCTCCCACCTGCCCGCTCCCGCTGCTCCCGCAGGGCTGGGCCTGCGCGCTAGTGCGGGGCTCTGAGCCCCGCCCCGAGGTGGAAAGAGCCCGCCCCCGCCCAGCCCCGCCCCCGTCAGGCGTGCTGGTCCCGTGTCCGCGTCTGTCAGTCGGATCGCGCCGTGAACAGGGTTTGGGGGTCACAAACAGGGCGTCGGTACCCGGCAGCTTAGACGCAGCCCCGGCCTCGGCATGAAGTCCCGCAGGGACAGGCTTCACATCCCGGCGCTGACTCTCGAGTGAGTGCTTGGCTGGGGAAGGGTACAGTGTGTGTGGGGGGTGGGGTGGGGAGCAAGCTGACAACCCACCCTTCCCCGGCTCCTCTGTTCAAGTGGCCCAGAGTCGCACCGCCGTTTCCGGGGAACCCTCGCGTGTCAACGGTCTAGCCCCGCCCTCGAGGCCTGCCCGAGACCCAGAATCCCAGGCCTTGGGCCCCTTCTTTGGGCGGGAACCACAACCCTGGTCCAGTCTTTGGATTCAGCCCACGCAGGGGCTGCTGCCAGGTTCACTGGCCCGGGCTTCTTTCTTTGCAGTCTGTCTCCAAGCAGCCAGAGCCCGTCCTTGCTGAGCCCCCCCAGCCCCTGCAGCCCCTGCAGCCCCTCACCGGGCCTGCACCCCTGGAGGTAAGTGACAGCGTGCTCCTTGGCGCCCCAGAGCCTTGGGAGCAGCCCAGGCCCACTTCCCTCTCCAAGGTGCTGTGGGTTGCCGACCTTGTCTTTCTTGGCCTCAGTTTACCCCTCCATAAAATGGCACTGTAATGGGGCAATGATGGGGAAATTCCATTTCCCCCATCTAACAGGTGGCCAAAGCAAGGCCAGAACTTGAGCTGTTGCCCAAGGACATCCTGAGACAGGTGCTGGGTTCCCAACCTGTTCAGGGCCCTCCCTGCTGAATCAGCCTGGCTCCCAGACTGTGACTTCAGGGATCTTCCCCACACTCAGCTCATTGGCAGGAAAGCTCCTCCCGCTGAATGTACATACACACACACACAGCTGAGAATCCACTATTAGAGCCCCAGGCAGAGAGGTATAGGCAGAAGAGAACCAGTTTGACTAAGCACCAGCCTTCTGTTCCCTCCCCACCTCGGGAGGGAGGCACCCTTCCTGACCCCATTTTTTTAGCTGAGGAAACTAAGGCTCAGAGAGGAGACACCAGTTCTCCTGGTTTAGTACGTCTGGGGCCAAGCGGCAGGGGTGGCATGGCTGCCAGTCTGTTGAGGGTTTGAGTCACTCTCTGTGACTGGTGGGGCTCAGGGTCTTGCCCCCATAAAAGAGCTAATACTAGGGCTATTGTGGGCTACTTGCATAGTTCAGGCACATGTTCAGGGAGGGCACGGATATGAGGTCAGTGGCGTCTCAATTTATGGCCCAGCAGTCCTTTCACATTAGCCTGAATGAGCTGCTCAGGCTCTTCTCACGGGCCTTTAATGGGGAGAACAAAGAGCAATTTGAAACCCATACTGGGTGCAACGGGCAGGTTGCACCTTCATTCAGTCAACAAATCTTAGGCACCTACTATGTGCCAGGTGCTAAGGGTATAACTGAACAAGATGAACGTAGTCCGTCCCTCACAGGGCTCTCAGGAAGTGAGCAATGAACAAGTAATGGAAAATCAAGATACTTTCAGACAGGGACCTCTTGTGGTGGTAATGTTTGAGCCAAGGCATGGACAGAACTATGTGGAAGAGAGGCACCAGGCAGAGGGAACTGCATATGCAAGGGTCCTGACGCAGAACTGAGATTTTTTTTTTTTTTAAACCTCTGGGCTACCTTGAGGGGAAGAAAGGTCTCCTGGGACAGAGAACAGGACTGGAGGTGGCAGAGGCAGAAATGTTGCTCTGGCAACATCTGGGTTGCAGATGCTGGGCCTGGACCAGCTGGGGTGTCCAGTAGGAGACAGGAACTGTTGTAGCCCACATTTAGCAAAGGAGGAAATTCAGGACCTCAGAGGCACAAGACCTCAGATTATGTTATCCAGGGGTACCTGGGAGAGAATGTCAGGTCAGAACTGATTCTGAGTTCTTGGCCTCAACCCCAGGAGAGGTCAGGATGAGGGGAGGGACCTGTTGAGAACCCTAAGCCAGTTTTACCAGGAAGAAATGGAGGCAGAGTTTGGGATCTGAGGCCACTGGGCTGCCCCCACTTGCCACCAGGGGGCAGCAGAGCCATGTTACCTTGGGCCAGGTAAGGAATGGGTCCTTGCCTCCCCTATTCCAAGCACCCTAGGAATAAGTCCACATTTGTCCCTTCAGCCTCTAAGACCCTGTAGGTCTGGCCCCTTTGACGCTCTTGCTTCCTCCCTGCCCATATCCCCATCTCTCACCCTGCTCTAGCCAGCAGCTTCCTGTACTGTCAGAACGAGAGCTTGTCCAGCCACAGGGCCATTACACATGCTATCCCTTCTGCCCAGAGCTCCATTTCCTTCTTTCTTCATTTGTCAAGTCTCCATCAAGCCCTTAGATAGGAAGCCTTCCGGAAATACCGCTCCCCACCCCACACACACACTTAAGGGCCACCATACCCTGGTTACATCTATTACATACATCTATTACCCTCATTCAGGCCCCATCATGGGTGTTATTTCCACATTTTCTTGTGTGATTATTGGGGTTATTTTTCTCACCCAGAGGTCTGGGATCCCCTTGAGGGCCAGTCCTGGATTTGTCCTGGTCATCCTATACCCTCAGGGCAGAGACAGGTATACACCAGGTGCTCAGTTAATGCCTGTGGCGTGCACAAATGGGAAGCAGCTGGGAGGACACTGCTGGTGGTGGCTGTGGCAGTGATAAGGGGAATTGAAGAAGGTCCCTAGTTGTGCCCTCACAGACAAGGGACAGGTTGTCCCAGGCAGGAACAGCACTGTCAGAGGAATGTTCTCTCTGGGGCCTTGAATGCCAAGGATGGGGAAGAATTTGGATTTTCTACTCAGGGAGCCCCACAGGGATTGGGGCTGGGGGATAGGGTGGGTGCATGTGGACAGCATATAGACATGAGGGAAGGGCTGGGGTAGTCAGACCAATAAGGGATTGGGGGAGGGTCTGTATACCCACCTGGGGCTTATACATTTACACAATCTAGCACAAGCAGAGAGGCAAACCCGAGTCATAGACAGGGTTAGGATTCAAGTCCCGGGAAAAAGACTCACTGAGGAGTGTGGTTTTGCTATAAAAGCAGTGAGGAGCCATAAGGTGATATGAGCAGTGGAGAGACATGATCTGGGGGGACACTAGGCGGGTGCCAGAGGTCAATGGCTCAGCAGCCTTCCATGGGAGGCCTTTGCCCTGGCCACAGGCCATATGGCCCTGTTATGCAGAGGAGGAAACTGAGGCCAGATGGGTGTAGAAGCAGCTACGGGAATGCCAGTGCAGTGGGCGTGATGAGGGCATGCAGGCAGTGCAGGGCTTGGCTGCAGCTGGGGAGGAGGGGCAGCTGATTTCCTGCTTGTAGAAGTGTCCTCAGCACACATTGGGGGAGCTTGTGGGCACAGCATGTCAGCATATGGTGACACGAGATCATGGCTTCATCCCCACTTGGGTCTCCCCCACAGGAGACTGGGCACCTGAGGACAATAGATGACCCCACCCATCCTTCTCTCCACATCTGGCCCATCAGCAAGGCCTGTCCCTTGGTCTCAAAGCAAATCCAAAATCCACCTACCTGTCTCCACAGCCCTACCCTGATCCGAGCCTCAGTGTCCCCTTCCCAGACCCTGTCACAACTCCTCACTAGCCTCCTGCCCCTGATAGCTCCTGTTTCTGATGGCAGACATGGGCAGTTTTACATGGTCCAGAACACACCCCTCCCTTGCTCACATATCCTTCATGGCTCCACATGGCTCCTATAGTAAAACTGTACTTTCCCTACAGCCCACAAGGCCTCCATGGTCAGCCCTGCTTGCATCTTCCCCCTAGTCCTGCTTCAAGACCTTTGCACCAGCTGTGCCCTCTGCCTGGGACACTCCATGGCTGGCACCTTTTCCTTCTCAATGTGGCACCTCCACAGAGAGGTCTCCCAGCTAATGTCCTTCGCCAATGTTAACCCCTGTTCTTTTTTCCCCTCAACTTCAGTGATTGAAATTAACTTGTTCATAGTTATTTCCCATTTACTCTCTGCCTCCCCCACAAGAATGGGGACCCCTGAGAGCAGGGATTGTGTCCTCGTTCTCACTGGATCCCCAGGGTTTGGCACAGGGGTAGGCACATAGTAGGGGCTCCATCAATGTTTGTTGAGTGAGTGAATGGCCAGATCTGAGTGTTT
The DNA here is from genome assembly GCA_004027555.1 of Craseonycteris thonglongyai. Classification (NCBI taxonomy): domain Eukaryota; kingdom Metazoa; phylum Chordata; class Mammalia; order Chiroptera; family Craseonycteridae; genus Craseonycteris; species Craseonycteris thonglongyai. Next base: position 12,637 of record PVKE010000245.1, on the reverse strand, counting down.
AAGCCCCAGTGTGGGGGACCTGGAGAACATCCTGGGGAGATACCCAGTAGGTGCCTGGAGCACAGGACAGGCCATTTGAGGGTGACACTGGGCATGGAAGAGAGAGGGTGGAGAGTTAGAGACCTGAGAAGCAAAATCGGTGGCAAGAGGATGGGCAGGTTTAGGGCTATACACTGGGCAGGAGCACCTTCCCCCATGCCTTAGTCTCCCCTTCTCAGATGTGGGGTCTGGGCCAGTTCCCAAAGTGTCATGTGGCCTATGAAGGGGCCACCCTCAGGATGACTCTGTCTCTGACTTCCTAGGGCAGTCATGAGAGGAGGAAGCATTAATTCACTGCCTTCTGTGTGAGGCATTTTCCATAATGAACACAATGTACCAGTCACTTTCTGTGCCTTTGATTCTATTCCATTTTCACAAGGGACGTGTGTAGCTCAGGAAAGAGATCCCTGGAAGTTAGCCTGATGCTAACGTTTACATATAACTCATGTAAGCCTTTTGTCAGCCCCATTTTCTCCCATTTTACAGTTAAAAAGACTGTAGACAAGCGGATGGACTTTTCTATCACACAGACAAGCAGAGCATGTCAGATGCCCAGACTCGGTTTGCTGAACATGCCCTCTGGGCCATTCCAGTACTTGGGGATGGAGAGACCCCAGGGAGCCCAAGCTTGGGGAAGACAGAAACAGACACCAGAGAAGGCTTCCTGGAGGAGGGGAACCTTGGATTTTGCCAGGCAGGAAGGACATTCCAAGGAATGGGGCCAGCGTGGGCGTGGTAGCACGAGCCAGGCCAGGCGGCTGGATGGGCCTTGAGTGTCGCACTCAGCAGAGGGGGTTAGCGCCGCCTGAGAGGGAAAGAGGGACCATGATCAGATTTACATTTTCCAAGGCCCAGCCTCTAGGTATCACCAAAGCCCCGCTCTTGCCTCCCACAGGCCTGGCAACGGGCCCCGCCTCCTCCACCCTCATCCTGGCAACATCCGACCCTCCATCCGCGGCCCTGGCAACGCCCCGCCCTCAGGAACGCAGGGCGGCTGGCCTCACTTCCGTGTCGTTTGCCCCGCCCCCTCCAGGTCCCGCCCCTGCGCTCTCCTGGGCGGGGCTTCGCCGCCGCGCTCTCGGGCGCGCGCTTCCTCCTCGCCCCCCAACCCCAAGCTCCGCGGCGCGCCCCCCTCCGGGCTCCGCGACCCTGGCGCCCAGGGCGGACCCCATCACGGAGGTTTGTTCCCCGCCGCCGGCTGCTTCCCCGCGCCTCCCCGGCCTCGGGTGGCACAAAGGGTAGAAGCAGCATGTCCGACCCCAGCTACTGGACGGCGGTGGCGGCCCCCGGCCACCGGAGCCGCCTGGCCAAGGGCGCGTTGTTGCAGCGCTCCAAGAGGTAGGGGCAACAGCGTGGGCAAAGGTGTGGCGGCCAGCCGAGTAGACACGAGTTGCCAGGAGTGTGTCCTGGCGGCGTGGCAAGGACCACTGTGCGCGACGGTAGGGGGATGGGGAGGACGCTTTGGGAGGGTCCCAGACACCCTCCTTACACCCCTCGTTACCCTCACTGGGATGTCTGTCATCCGCTTCGCAGCTAGGGTGGTGACGAGCCAAGCACGGAGTTGAGACAGAAGCAGGCTTCGAAACCGGGGCTCTAGGTCTGGGCCAACCTGGAGAGGTGCTTCTTGGAAAAACTGAGGCTGGTCTGTCCCTGGGGCCCAGTCAACGGAAATGTTGGTTCACAAGCAGATATTTGCTGCGTGAGGCTGGTGTGTATGTGGGATGTCAGGAGCGTCAATCGCTGGGTTTAACCCAGAGCAAAGCCTGGCCTCTCTTGAAGTCTGTTTCCCCTTTTGAAAAGCAGAGAGGCTAAATGAAGGCACTGGGCTCTACCAGACCTGGTTTCAAACACCATTTACTGCCAGGCTGCGTGACCTCAGGCAGTTCCTTCACCTTTCTGTGCCTGGATGTCTCATTGGAGGGTGGGTAGTGGGACCTTGAATGCCAAGTCTAAGGGCTTAGACTCTTCTCCCAGATGCTGGGGAGCCACAGAGGGCTTATGGGTATTTCAGGAAGTGGGTTCATCAAACTGGCCTCAGGCCCCTGTTTTCTGTCATAGTCTCTCATTCTTTGTTGAACCACATGAGTGGTGAACAGTTAGGCCACTTCTCAAGTTCCTGGCCCTCTTCCAGGGAGGGCTGAGCAAGTAGTCGGTGCTCAATAGATGCTCAGGAAGTGAACAGATGATGCTCACTTCCCCTTTGATACCTCCAATTTGGCTATTTTCAAGAAGGCCCTGCCTGAGAGAATAAGGGAGGCAGCCAAGTGTTTTTCCCAAATGCTGTTGGAAGCGACAAATGATGCAATGGGGTGTGAAGTGGGGGCTGGGGCGGAGTTGTAGGGGTAAGGAACCAGGTGATGGGCAGGGAGAGGATGTGGGACTGGTGAGTGTGGAGTGGGTGAGCAGGAAGTTTTGCAGGAACCTGTGGGTTTCGCTTTTGCTTCTGTACCTCAGACTAGAGGACAATTCCTGTGGCTGTTGACATCTGTGGCCTCAGTTTCCCCAACCGGGATGTAGGGGCAGCTGGTCTCTCCCACCTCCACACTTGTTGGGGTTGACAAAATAGGATTAATTCACTGAGGAGGCCATGCCTTGTGAGCTTTATCAGGAAAAAAATGGCAGTACACATACCCACCACCATTTACCCTGTTCTGGCCTAAAGCTGAGCCCTTGTGTTTTATCACATCTTCCCAGCACCTTGCAAGGTGTACAGATGGGGAATCTGAGGCTCAGAGGAGGGGGTGTGGGCCGACTGGGCCCTACCCCTGTTCATCTTATCACCTGGGTTGGTGGCTGACCATGCTCTCCCACACTGACCTGCACTGTGCCTTCTGCCTGGGACACTGTTCTTGGCCCTGTGAGACCCGAGGTTTCATCTCTCTCCCTGTGTAGTGTGCTGTGGCTGAGCCGCGTTGGCGGCTGAGGTGTGTGGGCTGATGCACTTGCAGAACAAGAGCAAGCAGAGCTGTTGCTGGGTGACTGCTCTGGGGGGTGGGGAGGGAGGGGCACAAGGTTGCTCCCAACTTCCCTCTGCCAGGGTGGGGGCTGGGTCTGGGACACTGGTGGGTACTACCTAGGCAGGAGCTGGTGGCCAGAAGGAGCTAGGATGAAGGGAGGAAGGGAAACATTTTGGCAGAACTGGAAACAGGACCCGACTGTGCAAGATACTGATTTTAGGGTTTTTAAGGGTCAGACTGGCATTTGGGGAGCATCTTGGGGAGAGGCGCTGTCAAGAGACTGGGGCAATGACCCTGGAAAAGGGTCTGCAGAATGGGGTAGGGGACTGCCTCAACCTACCAGCAGGTTCCAGCGTCCTCTCCACCCTCTACCTTATTTACCAAAGCTCCTGGCAGTGGCCACAGCATAGGCAAAGGTGTGCGGGTGCATCTGTGAACACCAAAGCCTAAGAAGGTAGGCTAGGGGCTCCTGGCTGTGCACAGTGACCACCAGGAGGCCAGAAGTGCTTCATGCCACCACTGATAATAATAGGAATAGATCTATAATAGTAATATTTGTCAGATCTAACTCCCACTGGGCCCCAAAGGCTGGGCTAAGTAAGGGCCATGTGGGTCCAGCTGGGGGCGGAGTGGGAGTGGTCGTGTCCATCTTCCTATCCTGCCCCAAAGCTGGCCTCACATATGCTCCAGCCTGGGCACATGGTCCCCTGAGCCCAGAGGCCTGGGCCAGTGCCTGACTTTGTCCCCACCACCCCTCACAGCTGTCGCAGCGGGAACCGCAAGAGCCTCATCGTAGGAACACCATCACCGACCCTTTCCAGGCCCCTGTCACCTCTCTCAGTCCCAACCGGTGAGCATGGGAGCAACCGGGTGAGTGCTGTGTCCTGTCTCTACTCCCAGTGACTCAGTTTGCCCCTGCCTCCTCCTCAGCAGGCAACAGCCCCCTGGATAGTCCCCGGAACTTCTCAGCTGTCAACTTTCCCTTTGCCCGGAGGTAAGCAGTCTGGGGTTTGGGGGCATGGTGTCCTCATGAGTGGTGAGGGAACAAACAGGGAGCATGTACTTGGTGCGCCTGCCTCCTCATTGGCCTTTTCCCCTCCCCTGGCCCCTGCCCTGCCATGGCCCTTCCCTCTGGCTTCTGCCCCTGGCTTGGCCTTCTGCAGCCACATCCTTCGCACAGACAGGTAATTTCAACAAGCCCTTGGGGGAGAAGAGGGGACATCACTGGGTCTAAGAACCATTAATTCACTGAAAGGTATTCATTCAGTTAACAGGAGTTGATGGAGGACCTGTTTAGGTGCCAGGCATTTAAATGTCACTTACTCATTGAATGCTTATTGAGTGCCTCTTGTATGCCAGGCGCTGTGCTAGAGGGATGAGGTGGGGACTGGACTTTGGCCCTTGGGGAGTCCTTATTCTGCTGGAGGTGGCCAGTGTATACCCCACTGGAGAGGGGAGGGGTGCACTGGCAGTTGATGTCAGGGAGGACTTCCCAGAGGAGGCATCTGAAGGATGAAGAGAAAACATGCAGTGGACAGCACACCCTAAATTGTTGTTCTTATAGAAGATTCTTCCTCCAATGGAGCCAGAATCTAGCAGTCACGGTGTCTGCCCTTGGTCCCCACAAACCACAGGGGCCATGCCTTCCTTCCAACTCTTCTGGTTCTCCTCTCCAGGGCTGATGGCAGAAGATGGTCCCTTGCTTCTCTCCCATCTTCTGGCTATGGAACCAACACACCCAGCTCCACTGTCTCGGTACCCACAGTCCCACCTTGTCGGGCATACAGGCGGGTGTGAAGTTGGAGGAAAACACATCTTTGGTTTTTTTAAGGGTCAGATAGTTGTGTAGTCAGTAAACGTTCTCGCTGCTCCCTCTGTGTCCCATTCTGGGCAGTGTGGGAGTCCTTGAGAGTACCCAGCCTCAGCCCCAAGAACTTCCAGTCTGGGGTACACAGCTATCCCTAGCCTCTGGGGTCAGAGTGTGGCCATAGAGGCTCTTATGGCTGCCAAGGGAGCAGGCAGAGAGGGCTTACTAGAGGAAAGGACATCAGAGCTGAGGTTTTGAAGGATGCACAGAAGCCAGACAAGGGAGGGTTACTGTCTGATGACTAGCTGGCAGCCTGGGCCTTGAAGAATAATGCTAGGTCCTGGCTTTGGCACTGACCATGAACCTGTGACCCTGATATCCCCTCTTGCCAGTCAAGTTCATCCTCCCGGGAGCGTCTCCACCAGCTTCCTTTCCAACCGACGCCAGACGAACTGTGTTTCCTGTCCAAGCATTTCCGCAGCTCAGAGAGCGTGGCTGATGATGAGGGCGGCCACCGCTCACCCCGCCTTCGCCCCCGCTCCCGAAGCCTCAGGTGGGCCTTCACCTCTGGCCATAGCCGCCTCCGCCATTCCCTGGGCTGGCTTTAGGACGAACACCATGGCTCCTCCTCCCTCTGCCCCTGCCCCTGACCCTGCCCCTGACCCTGCCCAAGTCAGGCTCAGCCCCCTTCACCTAGGTCTCAGGTCCCAGGTCACAAACTGACATCCCCCATCTCCCTTCAGCCCGGGACGCACAACAGGGACCTTCGACAATGAGATTGTCATGATGAATCATGTGTACCGGGAGAGGTTCCCTAAGGTAGGCATTGCCATGTGGCTGCACTAGCCCCAACACCCCTCCGTCTTTCTGGGTGACAGACAGCCCCTCTGTCTTCTTGGCTGTGTCCCTACATCTGTCCCTCTCAGTCTCAGATCTCCCAACGCCACCCCCATCTCTGACCCCATCTGCTCCATTGTCACGTCTCTCCTTGACGGTCTTTCCTGCCCCAATCTGTGTGTTGCTCCCCAGCCCCATTCAATGACCAGGTTGCCCATCTCCTCCACCCAGGCCACAGCCCAGATGGAGTGCCGCCTGCAGGAGTTCCTCACTGCCTTCGCGCCTGGTGCTCAGCTGGCACTGGCTGACGGTGTCCTGGGCTTCATCCACCACCAGATTGTTGAGCTGGCCCGTGACTGCCTCGCCAAATCTGGAGAGGCACTTGTCACCTCCCGCTACTTCCTGGAGATGCAAGAGAAGCTGGAGAGGCTGCTGCAGGATGTGTGTGGGGGAGCTTGGGGCTGGGGATCCCAGGAGGTACAGGGCAGGGCCGAGGGCCTTTGGGTGATGTCCTGCCAACCTGCCCCCAGGCCCATGAGCGCTCAGACAGTGAGGAGGTCGGTTTCATCGTCCAGCTGGTCCGGAAGCTACTGATCATCATCTCCCGGCCAGCAAGGCTCCTTGAGTGCCTGGTGAGTCTCCCCCCATGGCCAGATGCGCAAGTTCAGCAGAGCAGAGATCAGTCCCCTGAGACACAAGTCACAGTTCCCATCGCATAGGGCTTAGAGAGGAGCCCAGGGTGCTACCAGGCTGGGGTGGGCTCCCTGGAGGAGGAGCCAGGAGCTAAGACCCCAGGGACAAGTTGGAGCCACTGGTCAGAGTGCTCCAGACAGAGGGCACAGAAGGTGCAAAGGCCTGGAGGTGGGACCAAGCCTTGGCTGACCAGACCTCTGCACCCACAGGAGTTCGACCCTGAGGAGTTTTACCACCTGCTGGAGGCTGCTGAGGGCCAGGCCCGTGAGGGCCAGGGCATCAAGACAGACCTGCCACGGTATATCATCGGGCAGCTGGGCCTGGCTAAGGATCCCCTTGAGGGTAAGCTGGGGTAGAGCAGGGTGGAAAATAGACTAAGGAGAGGCTGGGTAGAGCCATACTATCCTTGTCTCTCTGTGTCCCTCCCTTGGCCAACTGAGGGGCCCACTATGGGGAAAATGCCTAGGATTCCAGTGTCAGGTGGCTGGCTACACATTGAATCCTTGGACCTGCCAGGGCCTTGGGGCCTCAGTGTCCTCACATGCCAGGTTGAGATGGTCCAGAGGACCACTACTGGCAATGGCAGTCATCATCCTGCAAATTCAAAAAGCCCATTCCCAGTTTCATCTGACTGTGACCTCAGAGGTGGACTCAGGGTCATACAGGGCCACCCTCGGGCAAGAACTCCCCCAAACATCCAGGATGGGAACCACGGTATGGTTCAAGGGGAGCATAGAACTTGGACTGGCCTGGTGTAGGGGTGGTCAGGAGAGGCTCTGGGAAGATGTGATATTGAAGCTGAGGACAGAGAGGTGACCAGGTGGAGATCTGGGGGCAGAAAGGGGGAGCCAGGCAGGAGAAAGACAAAGGCCCTGAGGTGGGACCATGTCTGGCATGTTGAAGGAGCAACAAGGAGGGGTGCAACTGAGAAGCAGAGGAAAAGGGAGCTGGGAGGAGGTGATGGGGTTGTCAGGGCCTGGCCACCGTGGCCAGTGTCCACCCAGCCAGCATCATTGCTGTGTTGGCCCTGAGACCAGGCTGCCATCATCCCCATTTAAAGCTGGAGAGACTGAGGCTCTGGGCAGATGAGATTGAGCAGGGGATCAGACACAGGTGTGCCCGAGGCCAGACCACTTTTGGATTGGCCCTGTCCACAGCCATTCTACCTTTCCAGTAAAGTTAATGCAGGTGGTTGCTGGGGGTGGGTCTGGTGTCAGAGGGCATAGGAAGTGGCTGGGCAGGTGATGGCTGAGGCTGTGGGAGCAGATCACCTACCCAGTACCCTAGAGGGCCCACTGAGAGTGGCAAGAGCTGCATTTGGATGTGGGCCTCCCTCACCCCTGAGGCTCTACTGCCCCATTCCAACCTAGCTGAGACCACAAGACACTCTTTATTGCCTCCATCATGGCTCATGGTCAGGGACCACTCAGGCTGCTCCTGTGCCAAGCCCTGGGACTGGACTGTCAGGGGACGGCCACTGAGTCGTACCCTGACCTAGGAGGTTATTAGGATCCCACGTTACAGCTCGTGTTTATAGGCCCGAGGCTTAGAGCCAGGGTTTGATGAAGGCTGAGCAATTGGACCCTGGGCTGCCTGCTGGCCCTTCTAGATGGTTCTTTACTCATTTAGCCAGCCTGGGTTTGGCTGAGACCTGGACATGAGGACTTATTGTCAGCATTATGGGAGCTGGTCTATCCCCAGCTCCAGATGGGCCCTGGAGGCCTCAGGAAATCTTTGGATGATGGTATGGGGGCAGGGTATGAAGGCCCCATTTAAGGCTCTTCCCCGGTCTTGCAGAGATGGTACCTCTGAATCACCTCGATGACAGAGGACAACCCCCAGCACCTGAGTTCCTAGAGGTGAGGTGCAGAACTGTGGTGCCCCCAACCTGTCTTGTTCTTTTCAGAGCAGACCAAGCAGCCATGGGAGGGGATGGTGTTGCAGAGTTTTGCATGTAGTAGCTGCTTAATAAATTCCTGTGGCTTTGGGAGGAAAGTGGGGGAAGTGAAACTGCTGTGCCATGGAGGTTGGCGGGGCAGGGCTGGAGAGGGCACTGGAGTGGTGTTTTGAGGATGCGTAAGAGTTTTCTTGGAGATGGGCATCGCTTGAGCAAAAGCTCAGAAACTCAGACACTGAGTTCGAGTAGTTCAGATGAAGGAGAAATTCGTATCAGGTCCAAAGAGGAACCTCAGCCCTTTTTGTCCCCCAGAGCCGAGCCCTGGTCGGCCCATCACGGAGGAAGCCATGTGAGAGTGACTTCGAGACCATCAAGCTTATTAGCAATGGGGCCTACGGGTGAGTCCTTGGGTCCCACATAGACCCATTTCTCAGATGCTCATGGGGATGGCTGAAGCCCAGGCGGCTCCTGACTATGCAGACTGAGAAACTGAGGCAGACTGCAGCATGGCCAGGCATGGCTTTGTACAGGCGCATACCTGCCCCAGGTATAGGGGGTTCTGAACAGGGAGAAAGCTGACCACATGATGGCAGTAGCATGCAGTGAGCATTATTTGCCACTTTGACGGGTTTTGTGGGGTGGAGGGGAGCCTCTGACAGCCCGAGACTGTTGGGGGGGCGGTGGGAGAGGGGGCCAGCAGCATGGTGGGGAGCCTCTGGGTCAGAAAGCAACAGCATGTGTGCGTTCCTGAGAGCCCCAGGGTTTATCTGTGGCAGGGAGCAGTGGGGTGCAGTTTCACCGTGTCTACAAAGCCAGCAGGCTCTAAATGGCGAAAAATCTGCTTATTTGGTCTATATTTAAAGCACTTTGAGTTTGGTACAAGCTTTTGAGCTAATGGGTCTCAGCCTGCTGTGAATAAATAATCTAAGAGCCAATATACTGGGGCCATGTCTGGTTCATTTATAGGACACCAGGGAGGGTGGCTTAGACTCACAGTGCCTGCTTTGGGAGAGGGACCAGGTATAAGGTTGTCCCAAGTGGAGGGCACAACACAGGCTAAAGCCCTGCAGGCTGGGTCATGGGCCCAGATCGGTTCCCTGTGCCTGCCAGGGCCTTGAGCTCAGGCCTCAGTGGGCCCAACGCCTCCCCCAGGGCCGTCTATCTGGTGCGGCACCGGGACACACGGCAGCGCTTCGCCATCAAGAAGATCAATAAGCAGAACCTGATCCTCCGTAACCAGATCCAGCAGGTCTTTGTGGAACGCGACATCCTCACCTTCGCTGAGAACCCCTTTGTGGTCAGCATGTTCTGCTCCTTCGAGACCCGGCGCCACCTCTGCATGGTCATGGAGTACGTGGAAGGTGCGGTCCCTGGGGATTTCATGCCTCCAGCGCCAGGAAGCTCACCCCCTGCTTGGGAGAATGTCCCTTCTTGGGCCAGGCTGGGGTCTGCTCTGTCCTCTGTGGGGTCCACCCTACCTTAGGAGTGAGGTTGGGACCCTGGAGGACAGGTCCTCTGCAGGGGACACTGGTGGGCATGGGTCTGGAGGCTGGATGTAAGAGCGGGGGTGGGGAGGATTGGGTCAGATGGGCCAGGGTAGGAGTTGCAGGTTCTGGTCTGCAGTTCAGGAAAGAGTAGGGCCTTCAGACAAGTGTAGGGACCGGCATTTACCACGGAACCACCGGGCAAAGAGAAGGACCGTGCACTTACAGAGCTGCTGCCCTGCCCAGGAAGGCAGGGCTTACCTTCCCCGACCCCATGCATGGTTTTCCACCCTGAGTCAGGAATGACTGGGAACCCTTTGTACCAGATTGGGAGGGTGTAGAGGCATTGGGCACAGCTGTAGAGCCCAGAGCCTCTGAGCACACCTGCCATTCACAGGTGGTGACTGTGCCACGCTCCTGAAGAACATGGGCCCACTGCCTGTGGACATGGCCCGCATGTACTTCGCGGAGACGGTGCTGGCCCTGGAATACCTGCACAACTACGGCATTGTGCACCGGGACCTCAAGCCAGACAAGTGAGGGGCTGGGGCCTCAGGGGGCGGGCCCAGAGAGGCCTGGGGGTGGGGCTTATGAGTGGGGGCTGGGTCTGCTCAGGAGCCCATGTCCATCTGGATTCTGTTGGCATCACAAGGCAGGGAAGGCAGGGAACTTGCTGAGCACCTGGTGTGTACAGAGGAGAGCAATTACTTAACAGGCACCTGCTGCGTGCAGGGAACAGATTGTACTTATGTGGTGCTGCCAGGCAAGGAGAGGGAATGTGCACTTAGGATGCACACACTGTATACGGGAAGGAATCATGCACTCAGAGCTGCTGCTGCACAAGGGGAAAGAGCATGCACTTCTGAGACACCAGCTATATACAGGGAATAGGAAAGTGTGTGTTGCAAGACCTTACATGTGAAGAAAGGGTCTTGAGCACGTGTTGTGTGTTAGTGCAGGAAAGAATGGAAGAAAACAGGTTTATTGAGAGCCTGGGGATGTTTATTTTATTCTAATATCTAGTAAGCACCTACTGTGTGCCAGGTCATCTATGGGTGGCTGTGAAATACAAGCATGAGTGTGAGTAATCCATGCTTTGTAACCCCTACATAATTTTCAAAGCACTTTCCCCTGCATTAATTGAGCACCTTCTGTGTACAGAGGAAAGAACTACCTCCATACTGAGTATCCTCTGGATGTGAGGCAAGAACCACATGTTTTTAAGGTACTTGCCACATGGAGGTGCGAACATACATGTTCAGATCACTGCTTGTTTTCAGGGCATCTAGTAGTTTGCAAGTGGCTTAGAAAACAAAGCAAATATGTATTTAGCACCTGCTGTATACTGGGCCTGTGCTGGATTCCCTAAGGACTCTCTGCCCAGCAGACCTCTCTAGGATCATCCCAGGATGGGGTGGGGTCTTCCAAGTCACAGGTTAGATGCCAAGGCAGGACCTGCCCCTCTCAGGACCCTCATCTGTAAGACAGGGTGGGAAGGTGCCCAGCCTTGAAGGGTTGAGGGAGGGATAGACACAGATAGTAGGTGCTCAGCAAAAAATATCTTTTCCTTTTCACTTTGGAAAATTTTAACTCTACCCCAAAATCAAGAGAAGGTTCCCTGGGGCTATCATAATGTACCACAGACTGGGTGGCTTCAACAACAGAAATCTATTCTCACATTCCAGAGGCTGGAAGTCCATGATCCAGGTGTCGGCAGGGCTGTGCTCGCTCTGAATGCACCAGGGAGGGGTTTGTTCTAGGCCTCTCTCAGCTGCTGACAGTTCCTTGGCTTGTGGCAGTGTCACTCCAGCATGCACATGTCGCCTCCCTCTGTTCATGTCTGTGTCCAAATTTCTCCTTTTATGAAGACACCAGTCATATTGGATTAGGGGCCACCCTACTTCAGTGGGACCTTATCTTTAGTCATCTGTCCGGCAACTCTGTCTCCAAATAAGGTCACATTTGTAGTTACTGGGGGTTAGGACTTCAACATGTGGGTTTTGGGGAGATACAATTCAGCTGTAACAGGATACCGTGCCCCATATCCCTGCTCAGATTCCACAGCTACCAACACTTGATAATCCTGTTTCCTCCCCAGCCCCTCGGTTCCTTCCCCACCCACCCCCACCCCCACGCTTACCCCATTGGATGATTTGAAGGAAATCCCAGGCATCGATCATTTCATTTATAAGAAGGAAAATATTTTTTTTATTTTTATTTTTTTGTACTCTACTGTCAATAGCACCGAGTTCAAAGTCAGCACCTTTAAATTTAAGACTCCTAAACTGAACTCACTATTTTTTTTTTTTTTAATATATACTTTATTTATTTATTTATTTATTTTGACAGAGGAGAGAGAGAGAGATACAGAGACAGAGAGAGAACTGAACTAGGAGAGCTCCCAGTTCAGCACATGGTTCCGCACGGGCCAGGGCCGGGATTCGATCCTCAGTCCCCGGCGCTGCAAAGTGAGCGCCTAACCCACTGAGCCATCCCGGCTTCCCCTATTTTTTTTTTTTTTTTTTAAAGGCTACAAACTCGTCAGAGTCTGGATTATTTTTGTCTATATTTTACTTTTTTATTTTTATTTTTTGAACTGAACTGGGGACCTCACCACATTCAGGAAGCACACCCCAGTTCAACATGTGGGTCAGCCTGGGCCGGAGCCGGGATTCGATCCTCGGTCCTCCGGGATTCAAAGCAAGCACTTAACCCACTGAGCCATCCCGGCTTTCCCAGGAAAATATTTTTAAATAGCAGATATAGTCATTGTTCAAGAAATGAATATTTTTCAGACGGGTGTGCCTGTTAGAGCTCAGGAAACAGTTTTATTATCAGCGGTGGCCCCAGGCCTGTTACATGGCTTAGGTGTTAGAAGAGGTAGCTGCACCTTCTAATGTAGCAAAAATATTACTGTGGAGGC